>PVIY010026085.1:0-35852 GCA_004026745.1 Myrmecophaga tridactyla
GGGGAGGACAGAAAAGGTAGCCCCCGTGTCCACTAAAAATGATGTGGACTTACCCGCTACATTGATTGTTACCCTGGGCTCCATGAGGGTGATCGGGGTCGCTGAGGCCGGGCATCGTCAGTCATCAGTGGCCAAGCCCAGGACTGCCAGTGGTGGACTAGGGGTTGGAAGGATGACCCCCCACCCATGGCCAGGCACCGAGGGGCAGTCACTTTTCCAATGTTCCTTTTTCCCACAGAGAGGGTATGGTCCCTTGGGCGGTCAAGGATTGGGGCACTGGTGGGACCAGTGTCCATCAAGGCCACATTTGAAGCACTTTCTTGGTGGTGGATTAGTCGTAGCCAGCTTCTTCTCCATTGCGGTAGGCCACAGGGCTGCAATTAGGGATTGGGTTTGTAAGTTTGCCTTTTGACGTTCTCGGGACTCCTTTTCCGACCTTTCCAACTCATCATGTGTATTGAAAACTTTAAAGGCCAGGTTTACCGGGTCGTGAATAGGGGCCTGAGAACCGTCCTCAATTTTTCTAAGATTGCGCCTTATGTCTGGGGCTGACTGGGATATAAAATGTGTGGCTAACATGGTTTTACCAACCTACGAGTCAGGGTCTAAGTGGGTATATTGAGAGAGGGCTTCTGTGAGTTGGTGTTGAAATGCTGCTGGGTTTTTTTCAGGACCTTGGGTGATTTCCCTTAGTTTATGGAAGTTTACTATTTTATGTGAAGCTTTCTGCATACCCACTATGAGACATGTAAGCATTTTATTTCGCTTAGTTCGCCCGTTTTTCCCTGCTGGAGTGTCAACCTGATATTCCTACCCTGGCTCTTGGTCTGGCACAGCTTCAGCTCCTACCGGCATGGTGTGGTCAGTTACATGGACCTGGTTGGCGTGGGCCCTGGCTACACTGAAAATATGGTCTCTTTCATCTGGAGTTAGGGAAGAAGAACAGATTATATGAATGCCATGCCAGGTTAAATTGCAAGCATTAGCTAGATATTGAAATTCCTTAGTATAGGCAGTAGGGTCGCTGAAGAATGAACCTAGCTGTTTCTCAATATTAGAGAGGTCAGCTAGGGAGAAAGGGGTGTGTACTCGAACTAACCCCTCAGGTCCCACAACTTCCTGTAGTGGACAGAGTAAAGAGTCCTTTGACCAGGTATGAGAGCTTATAGGGGAGGAAGCCAAGGCTGTTGAGGACAGTGGGGGACTGGATGGAGATGGAAGGGGAGGATAAGATGGCACAGGAGTGCTGCCGGGGCAGTGGGAAGTGAGGATGGGGGCAGATAAGATGGTGGTGAGGGTGCAGGCGGAAAAGGAGATGGATAAGATGGTGGCTGGAGTGCCGTTGAGATAGGCAGGGAAAGTGAGGGATAAGATGGTAGGTGAAGTGCGGCTGGAGCAGAAGGAGGACGTAAGGGACAAAATGGTGGCTGAGGCTCTGCCAGACCAGAAGAAGAAGGCAAGGGGCAAGATGACGTCTGAGGTGCCACTGGAGGAGGAGATGAAGATAAGGGGCAAGATGGCATCTGAGACACCACCGGAGAGAGAGAGAGATAGAGTGAGGGAGGAGGGGATTGTGTGGAAGGATTTCGCAGAGACAGTGGTCACTTGAAGAAATATGAGTCAGGGGGTTCAGAAAAGGAGAAAGTCTTATCAGAGGAGAGGGAGGGTTTGGGAGTTTCCTTGGCTAGGAAAACCTGAGCTGTGGAGAAAGGAGTACAAAGAGAGGGACGGGAGCACAGGAGAAAAAGGCCTGGGCATAAGGAATTTCAGCCCACTTGTCATTCTTTTGGCAGAAATTATGGAGGTCATTAAGGACCTTAAAATTGAAAGTCCCCCCCTCAGGCCAATGAGAACTGTTATCCAATTGGTATTGTGGCCAAGCCTTTTTACAGAAGTAAGAGAGGTGTTTCGGCCAGATGTCTGGAAGTAAATTCAGTGCGAATAAGTTTGCCAGTTGGCAATTTAGAGGCGTAAGGGGTTGGGTTTTAGAAGATTTATTGCCCATGCTGATAGGCCTCAGAGAACAAAGGAATGGCTCTAAGAACAAAGAAATGGCCCAGGGGCGTCAGTTACCCAACACCCTGAGAGAGTCCTTAAGGCTCTTATGAGCAGGTTTAAAGTCCTGTTCAGGTCTTGGACCCGGGTTTGGGAGGGAAACGAGAAGTGGAGCATCCCCACAACTTATTGAGTCCCAGAAAAAGGGTATGAGGCTTGCAGGCATCCCTGTTCACCTCAGCCCTTGGGAGAGAACCTGACAGAAATTCACGATTTTCGGAGAGTAATTTATGGACAGGCTCTCTCCTTCTCGGAATTGCAAGACCCGGCAGCTGAGCTAGGAGGGGAGGGACTTACCCAATCAGTGATGGATCTGGCAGCAGGCTGAAAGATCCCTGGTCTCTGGCTATGTGGAGAAGGAGCGAGAGGAAGCCGGGGTGCCCCTGGCCAGGCAGGCAGCACCCGCGCTCCTCACCCAGGTTTCCGGCACCAAGATGAAATGTTTTAAGATATGAGGTATTTGAGAGACAGGAAAGTAGGTGTAAGGATTATAAATGAGTGTGCTTTATTGGGCTGCGCTCCCTAGGGAGAGCTCACTGAACCCAAAAGGGAGTGAGGTGAGTCTGTGCCCGGGCTTTGGCAAGTGCAGTTTTTAAGGGCAGGGGTTAGGTGATGGCATGAAAGGGGCAGCACATTAAACAAAGGATTATTATGCTAGCAGGTTGAGCAGCGGGTGGTTAGATGTCCATGAATAGACGTTTTCTGTGCAAAGACCTTGATAGTAATGGTTCACCTCCTCTTCCGGAGTGACTTCATGATTCCAGCCATAGAGCCCTCCCTTATTCCCCCAACCTAACAATATGGAGATTAAATAACACATTCTTAAATAACCAGTGGGTCAATTTCTTGCTAAAGAAATAAGTAGCTATCGGGAAATCAATGAAAATGAGAATACAACTTAGAACTTATGAGATGTGGCAAAGACTGTGCTGAGAGGGAAATTTATTGCCCTAAATGCTTATATTAAAAAAGAAGAAATAGCAAAAATTGACTGAATTGCTTGTGGAAGAACTAGAGAAAGAACAGCAACCTAAGCCCAAAGCAATCAGAGGAAAAAAATAAAAACAGAAACAAACAACAACAACAAAAAGCTTAAAGCAGAGTTAAATGAATGGGAAAACAAAAGAACAACAGAGAGAATCTATAAAGCCAAAAGGTGTTGTTGTTGTTGTTTTTTATAAATTCTACAAAATCAATGGACTACTAACAAGGTTGAGAAGGAAAATAAGAAAGGGGGTTCAAATAAACAAAACCAGAAATGAGAGGGCATCATTACCACAGACCCTGAAGAAATTAAAAAAAAAAAAAATCCTAAGAGAATACTATTAACAACTATATGTTAACAAATTAGACAACTTAGATGAAATGGAAAAATTCCTGGAAATACAGGAACAAGCTAAAATGGCTCAAGAAGAAATAGAAGACCTCAACAAACCAATCACAAGTAAAAAGATACAATCAGTCATCAAAAATCTTCTTACAAACCCAGGGCCAGATGGCTTCACAGGAGACTTTATCAAACATTCCAAAAAGAATTAACACCAATCTTACTAAAACTTTCCCAAAAAATTGAGGAAAAAGGAACACCACCTAACTCATTTTATAAAGCTAACATCACTTAAATACCAAAACTGAGTAAAGATGCTATAAGAAAGGAAAAGTACAAGCCATTCTCCCTAATGAACATAGATGAACAAATTCTCAACAAAATATTAGCAAACCAAATCCAACAACACAGTAAAAGAATTATACATGATGACAAAGAGGCATTTATACCAGAAATGCAAGGATGGTTCACCACAAGAAAAACAATTAATGTAATACAGCAAATTAACAAATCAAAAGGGAAAAACACATGATCATCTCGATTGATGCTGAAAAAGCATTCAACAAAATTCAACATCCTTCTCTAATAAAAACACTTTAAAAGATAGGAATCAAAGGTAACTGCCACAATATGATAAAGATCATATACAAAAAATCATAGCCAGCTTGGTACCCACTGATGAGAGACTGAAAGCATTCCCCCTGAGATCAGGAATGAGACAAGGATGCCCTCTGTCACCATTATCATTCAACACCGTACTAGAATTTCTAGTTAGAGAAATGCAGCAGATAAAAGAAATAAAGGGCATCTAAATTGGAAAGGAAAAAGTAAAACTTTCACTATTCACAGATGACATGATACTCTACTTGGAAAATCCTGAGAAATCTAAACAAAGTTACTCAAGCTAATAAAAAAAATTCAGCAAAGTGGCAGGATATAAAATTAATGTGCAAAAATCAGTAAAATTTCTATACACAAGCAATGACCTAACTAAAGAGTCAATTAAGGAAAAAATTCCATTCAAAATAGCAGCTAAAAGAATCAAGTACTTAGGGGTGAACTTAACTAGGGACTTAAAGGATTATTACATGGGAAACTACATAACATTACTAAAAGAAATCAAACGAACTTTAAATAGGTGGAAAGATGTTCCTTGCTCATGGATAGGAAGGTTAAATGTAGTTAAGATGCCAATTCTACCCAAATTGACCTACAGATTCAATGCAGTACCAATCAAAATTTCAACAACCTGTTTTGAAGGCTTGGAAAGGCTTGTTAGCAAATTCAGCTGGAAGAGAAAGAGATCCCAAATAGATAAACACATCCTATAAAAGAGGAACAAGGTGGGGGGATTAACACTTCCTGATTTTAAAATTTATTATAAACTCACAGTGGTCAAAACAGCATAATAGTGGCACAAAGATAAAAATATCGACCAATGGAATTGAGTTGAAAGCGCAGAAATGGACCACCAGATGTACAGTCAACTGATCTTCGACAAGGCCCCCAAATCCACTGACCTGGGACAAAATATCCTTTTCAATAAATGGGCATGGGAGAACTGGATATCAATAGTCAAAAGAATGAAAGAAGACCTGTACCTTGCACCCTATGCACAATTTCACTTAAATTGGATCAAGTACCTAAATATAAGAACTAGTACCATAAAATTCCTAGAATAAAATGTAAGGAAACATCTTCAAGATATATTAGTAGGAAGTACCTTCCTAAACTTTACACCCAAAGCACAAGCAACAAAAGAAAAAAATAGGTGAATGGGAACTCCTCAGAATCAAAGGCTTTTGTGCCTCAGGAGACTTTTTCAGAAAGGTGAAGAGGCAGCCAACTCAATGGGAGAAAAAAATGGAAATCACATATCAGATAATGGTTTGCTACTTGTATACATAAAGAAACCATACAACTCAACAACAAAAGAACAAACAACCCAATTATAAAATGGGAAAAATATGAATAGGCATTTTTTGAAGAGCTAATACAGATGACTCAAAAGCACGTGAAGAGATGATCATTTTCATTAAGAGATGATCATTTTCATTAGCTATAAGGGAAATGCAGATCAGGACTCCAGTGAGATACCACGTCATACCTATAAGAATGGCTGTTTTTAAATAAACAGGAAACTGCAACTGTTGGTGAAGATGTTGAGAAACTGGGACGCTTATGCACTGCTGGTGGGAATGTATAATGGTACAGCTGCTATAGAAGACAGTCTGATGGTTCCTCACAAAACTAAATATCAAGTTGCCCTATGATCCAGCAATACCACTACTTAGTATATATCCAGAAAAGCTGAAAACAGTAACACAAACAGACATTTGTACAGCGGTGTTATTCACAATTGCCAAAAGATGGAAACAATCCAAGTGCCTATCAACAGACACGTGGATTAACAAAATGTAGTGTATATATATGATGGAATATTAAGCAGCAGTAAGAGGAAGTGATGTCCTGAAGCACATGACAAGACGGATGAGACTTGAGGACATAATGCTGAGTGAAATAAGCAAGACTTAAAAGGATAGATTAATTTATGAGTCCAAGATATACATATATCTTGTCTGTTCTCTTTCTCTAGAGAACCCTGATTAATACAAAGTGTAACAAGGGGTATAACAAATATTTTGAAAAATAGTTAATTTAAATAACTCAGTCTGATTAAAATTTATAGAATTCAATAGAATATAGGATTGCAAAACTGTACTATCAAGTATGAAAATGGAAATATTCAGATTTTTTAAATACCAAAGTGAGCTATATCATAACTTAATACTTAGAATTTAATAAAGGCTTCATAAAATCTCCTTTAACGAGGCAAAAACTATATAGGATCACTCTGAAGTTCATGGTGTATTTTTAACAGCAGCAATGTAAATGAACAAAAGCAATACCTTAAAAAAAGAAACCCAAAGAAGTAAGATCAAATAAGCAAATTCTCAGCTGTGGAGCAGAAATAAATAGTAAAAGGGCTTTCTAAAATAGACGGAGTGATATTTTTGTTTGGGTGCCATAGCTTTCCTGGTAACTTGTGATTCTTAATAAGAAAGTGTAAAAATTGCCTTGCATGAAACTGAGGCATCACTCCAAACTAGAGCAAAGTTACATTGAGATGAAAACAGATTTTTAAAAGAACTCAAGGTAAGATCATAAACATTGGTCATATTGACTCTTTAGAGTTAATGAAAAACTTACCTATAACAGGACCGTCAAACTCCAAGAAATAAGCGGAAACATTCTTTTAAAGCCCAGGGATAACACCTTTTTGTTTTTTCAGAACATTTATTTTCTGTTCAACAGAAATCTCCATAAATTTTGTATTGGTCAGTTGGCCTTGCATGATAATTAAGAATAGAATATACTGGATTACTCTTGGGGAACAAAAAATAATTTCTATTACATGCTAGTGATATGAATAAGTAAATATTAAGAAAAATAAGTTCTGCTCACATATGTTTTATATGAAATTGACAAAGTAATAATAAGTATTTTGAAAAGACAGCTATACTTTACAATGCACTTGTAAATAATATAATTGACATACATATTCTGAAGATAGATTTGTTTAATTATAATTGTACCTACTTTGTTAAAGATTCTAAGTTAGTGAAGTTTTCCCAAATGATTATTTTTACCCTAGCTTTGGTCAAGATTTGATTCTGGCATTAGCTACTGTTGAATTTCAAAAATACGTTATTATTGAAGTTATACTTTTGGTTTCCTTTTGGTCTTATATTTCGATATTATTTTTCAAGGAATCACAAAATCTCCGTAGGAATATTGGCAAAGCGGGGTGAAATTAGAATGGTAGATAGCTTTACTAATTAATCATTTTAATATGCTTAAAGTTCCATTTTTACTTAGGAAACTACAAAGAAAAAAAAAGGCAGCTGAGACAGGCTGACATAAACAATCCATTGCCATGCGAATTAAGACCCCTATCTCCATGGGGAAGGAGGAACTGTGATAAACAAGTCCAGTAAACCTGCATAGCTTCACTAGATAAACCCATTTCCACACATACATTCTGCCTGGGTAGCTTTTGCAGATTTATGGCACCCAGGCTCTGCTCCAGACAACTCACATTGCTCACATCCTTCTTGCCTTCCCCTCCCTGTGCCCTGCTACACCTTTCTTTATTTTAAGCATGTATATAAAGTATTTCTGCCACAGTAACTTTCTTTTATTTCTGCTCCCACATGTGTCACTTAGCTCAATAAACTTACTCTGCACCTTGGTTTTCAGAGTCTGTTTTCAACTTAACAGTAAGAACCATCATTTATCTTAAACTTATAAACCAATAAACTGAATCCTATTTAGCATATGTAGATTTTGGCCACATGAAATACATTCTCAAGCATCTCATCAGCAAAACTTAAAACAAATCAAAGCAAAAATAACATCTTTTACAATTATGATGCAATAAAATGGACACTATTAATGTTAGAAGAAACAGGAATTTATATCTATTATTCAAATGCAATCTATCAGTACATATTGCAATAAAATTATCACGTGACAGGACATAATAGCTTATGACATCCTAATACTGCAACTGAAAACAAGGAAGTTGGATAATTTTTTTTTTTTTTTAATTTGCATATGGGCTGGAGGCACCAGGGATCGAACTCCAGACCTCCAGCACGGCAGGTCGGAGCTCTGCCTGATGAGCCATGGCAGCCACCCAATTTTAAAATATTTTTAAGGAAAATAAGAGAACTATTGAATGAGTGAGTACTAGAAGATGAAATTTTAAAAAAGGAGAATTTGGGAAAATTAAGCTAAATTTCTTCAGCTTCATTTTTTCCTATAGAAATTTGCCCAACCTGGGTGAATGCAAGAAGCTGCAATTTTGCATTTTGCCTGGTTTTGACTGCTCCTGGGGGGCCTTCAAGCCAACAAAACTTTTTCTGGTCTTGATTACTTACACTCATTTCCCCTAAAGTCCTAAACTTACACTCATTTCCCCTAAAGAAATCTGCCAATCTCTGACGACACTAAATTTAAGAGTCAAATAATGAAGCAAATACTTCGGAAAGATAGACTAAATATTCTAATAAACTTACAGAAGTGAGAAGAAAAAGCATAGTGTTAGGAACCTGCCTGAAAAGAAAAAGGTCCCAGAGAACCAGAATTTAAACATGTAGGCCTGGACACAAGTTAAATGTATATAAACCAGATTTAGAGAGTCATGACCCAAATTACAATTCGGATGACACAGCTCTATTCCTGAGTAGGTTATGTGATAAATCACACACACATACCCCCCACACATATTACACATAGGCTTTACAACTATTTTGTCCCTTCTTTCTAAGATTTTCATTAATCTGTGTATGAATACTTTTGATGTTTTTAAGATCTACTTTCAAAGAACAATTGCTTTTCCCTTAAAAACAATATTGTTGGTGACCCTAACAGAGAAAGAAATTTTCAGAATTCAAATATCAAATGCAAGTTACTTGAGACTCATGTTTCAAATGAAACAAAATGTCCAGTAAACTGAAATCAGAAACCCTGATAATTTCCCTTTCTACATCTTGCCTGGCATTTTAGTAGAGAAAGCAGATGTTCAACACATAAAATGGAGTGGATCATTAAAATGTGCAGCTTTAATTAGGGTTTCTGGCTGAATTTACCTCTTCTTGAATGACATTTAACTGGTTAGCATCAAGTGTTAAACTAAAGCAATTATTTAAATTATTGACAAGAAGGAGATTCATATAGATAACACTATTAAAATAAGTATATATATATAAAAATATATGTGAGTGTATTTATATGATTATGATAGAAACCTTTGTAAAAGTATACTTAATTCATCTTTATGTAATTAATATGCAAAGTATTATAGTAAAAACAATGTTACTTGGCATTGTACCACCTGTCAAATCCTAAAATTCAAAATCACTGAACATAAAATACAAATTGATTGAATAAAACTGATTTAATCCAATTAGAGTAGAACTGATCAAACTGAAGCCAACTTTTGTTAATTTAATACTGTTTCCTCTTTTTTCCACTTTGCCTGTATATTTACCTCTACCATGAAATCCTTTTTCCTCTTTTCCTTGTCTAACTCTTCCATAACTCCTCAAATCTCAAGTTGCTTTCAGGAATTTCCCAACATCTCTTGCACTGTAGAAGAGTTATTTAATATCACAGTTCAAAAATTGTTATAAATGTTTTGTTGCAAATATATTTCGAAATTTTGCACTCATCTTGTAAGATGGAAACACAGGCACTATTTAAAAGCCCTATAGAAACCTTTGAAGCTCTTCATTGTATGTCACTAATATGTATGTCACTGCTTAACTGAGGTCAGATATGAGTCAGAAGATGCTGTGATAAATTTTGAGAGATTGCTTAAAGCTGAGGTGTGTTTAAAATATAATTCCTATTTCATAAAAATAATGATTTATATCATATCAATTTTATTCACCAAATGGCAGATGAAGTAACATAAAACAATTGCTAACTAAACTATCCTTAATAACACAAATCAATCTCATATGAGAAATTTTAGCTAACTGATACTTAGAACTTGCACATATTGAAAAGATAAAAGTACAGGATTTTAAAATCTCACTTTTATTTGCATTTTTGATAATGAGCCTTTCTGAGGTATTACTATATGATTTTCCCCAGTGATAGGTGGAATTTATTGCTCATATTAATTTTCAAGAAATTATAAACAAAGCCATCACCATCAATCAATATTCAAATATAATTTTTGAATAAAATCTATTTCCTTTTTATTTTAAAGAAAATTACAGAAGATACTTATGGGCTGTTTTAGATTCCGGCAAATTGTACTTCAAATTATCAGAGAAATAAAACTCCTTCACGAGGTACTGCTTGTATGCTGGCTTCATGGGAAGCTTCTAGTATGTTTTGCAAATGAGAAAGGAAGCTCTCAAAAGAGTCTTATAACCTTCTCAGTATTAAGAGTTGTTAGTCAGCTGCAAACTGTTCTCCAAAGTGATGGTGCATACAAAGGTGGGCTGATCAGTAGCCTGAAGAAGCTTAGGAATGAGGTAGATCATCATTTCCAGTTTTATTAGAATTATTTTTTCCCCAGAATATCATTTTTTTCTGCATTAGCCAAGTTACTTTTGAGCTCTATATCCTTGAGCAGATATAATTTCCATGTCACCTAATGCTCCTTTTGTGAATCTTTACAAAATTTAATCTAGAAATAATTTTAAAGTGCTATCATATCTTTTTTCCCCTAAAATGATAATATAAAGAAAACCAAATGTGAAGATTTCTCTTTAAAAATGTAATGCACTATGAATCATAGTCAAATTGAAATAATTGTCTACTTGGGAAAACATATGAGAGAATGTCATTTCACGATTTGTGTTCCTGTTCTAGCCTATTTATTCATTTATTTATTAAATGTAAGACATCTTGCATTAAGTAATTAATTTGGGATAAAAAATTTAAAATCTTATATACGTTGATTGACATAAGGTAAATGACTATTTTCTTTTTCATTTATTTCAAACTGTGACTTCTGGGAGACAATTTCATCCAAGCCCCAATCTTGTCAGCAGCAGCCCGGTTTAAATGATAAAGGACCCACTTTCTAGATTGCAGTTTTCAGCTCTACTGTGTTAAATTATCAGTTAGCTGAAATGCTCCTGTAATTCTTATAAGGCCTTGAAAGTTATAAAAATTTTCAAAATATTCTTAAAGAGGGAATGTTTTACTAGCATTGACCTAATACATATATGTAGTCCTGAGCCAAATGCATTTCTGTGTTGCTTCATTTCCTCAGTGTGAGGAATAAAACATTAACTTTGGAATCATTAGAACTGGGTTTGAATATTAACACTATGATTGAGTAAATACGTGACATTTTGTAATTTTTGACTGTATTTTCTCATCTGCAAAAAGTGAGTTATAATATCTAATTGCATGGATGCTGAAAGGATTAAATGAGATTATGTATGCAAAGTGTCTAGCATTTTTGGAATTTCGAAGGAATCCATTAAATCGCTATTTCCACAGACACGCAAATTGCTTCATCTGTAAAATTGAGCTAAAATTGCCTCTCAGGGGTGAGAATTAAGTGTGATGGGTATGCATGCATGATTTTCTGACTAAAAATTGTGATGTGAATGTTGATAATTACTTACCCAATGCATTATTGTTTTCCAACATGCCTGTGATAAAGGACAGACAAAAACCAAGTCTTCCTCAGAGCGTGGCTTCGCAGTGACTGGCAAGGCATGGTCTTATAAGTGTGGCCAACAATGAGATTATCTTAGTAATTATGCACTTAAATTTTTCTCAACACTATTTGGGTTGCAATTGTCTTAAACTGTTTTCCTCATTCTCTTAAATAGTATATGGTTAGGTTCTATTGCCGCATTTATCCAAATATATTAGACTTACCTCAGAAATGCATCCTAAACTCTTCTCTTACAATGTCTTTAATAAATACTGAGCTCATGGATTCTCTTGTTTTTTTTCTCCTTGATTTTTCACCATGCTGTTGGTGAGGTAAATAGAGAATATGGAAGTTTTATTTTTTTCCATATAAAAAAGGATACAAAACATTATCCCAAAATACAAAACAAAGAGTCTAAATATGAAATTGACTAAAATATATCAGAAATATTTTACTCACTAGAAAATGAGTAATTAGCCATATATGAAGGTATATCACAGAGTGTCGAATTATACATCTTCCCAGTTAAATTAGCCATGTCACACATAGGATAAGATATAGTACTTTATAATTCAGATTCAGTAGCTATCTGACCTACTTCATTTGTTAACTTTAATGCACCACATCTTGAAATAGTCATATTTCCAATTGAATAAGATGTGATCTACTCAATTCAAATTACCTTGTACTTCGTTTAATCTATCTTTAATAAGAGCATTCCTTTTGAATACCATCAAGGATAAAATACATATTCTGGAGCCTATAACAAACCAACATTTAAAAAATACTGCTTCATAATTTGAATTCAAAATATATCACACAATTCATTATTATACTTCTAATCAAATATACAGATTGACTTTCACAATCAGGTGCATCAGTATATAGTAAAAAATATCATAAAGCAATGGATTTTGTTTATTATATATTATATATATAAACACTTATACATACATATAATAGATAATGAAAATCTAAAATTTTAAATTTTAAGTAATACTGAGTAAATAAGTTACTGAAAAGAATTATGGTTCATTTAACATTTAAAAGAAAATAAGTGGTGAAATTTGAACAAAGCATCTTTTGAAACATCCTGAGATTAGATGAGAACTAGATGATTTGTATGTGGCTCACCCAGATGAGAGTCAGTATTTAAAGAACTAACTCTATTAGGATGCCATCATTTAATGACTTTCATAATCTATAACTTCCCAGTATCCAGATTGTCAGTATACCTTCTTAGAAAAGGTAATCATGTCACAAACTTAAAGAAATGCTTTAAATCAAAGTCTTATAAAGAAAATAAAACTTGTTCAATAATAATAACCAAAAATACCTTCTGGAAGGTTTGCTACTATGTATCACAATAAGACTGCTCCAGAGACTTGTAGCTGACTTCTAACATTCCTTCTCATCATTTTCCTTTATAACATAGTCCTGGATTCTTAGCTAGTGACACGGCCATTGAGTACTAATATTATATTTATGAATCTTCCTTGTAGTGGGTTGTCAACTTGTGGGTAATTTTGGCCAATGAGATATAGGCAGAGGGTTCTAGGAAAACACACAATCCCCCTTAACAGATAGCTAGGAAACACCCGATGTGACTTTTTTTCTCTCCTTTCTTTCTATCTATATCCATCTTTCTTTTTTTCTTTCTATCTTTCTTCCTTCCTTTCTTTCTGTCTCCCTCTCTCTCTCTTTCTTTCCTTTTTTTGTTCTTTCACTCTCTTCCTTCCTTCCTTTCTCCCTCCCTCCTTTTCTCTTCTCTCTCTCCCTTTTATTTCTAGAGGTAAAATATAAGGAAAATATTCTTGAATTTTTGAGAATGGGGCCACAATGCAAAAATAATCTGCACTCTTGAAAACACTATGGTTGCCTAACTCCTTAAATGAAAGAGACATATCCTCTAACATATTCTATTTTACGTATTTTCTTTATGCAAATGTTACTTTGAGTCTCAAAGGCAAAATTAATGTAGACTTTTCATGTAACTATAGAGTTAATTTAAACTTCATATTCATAAAGTAAATTGAAATGACTTTATAAGGCAATTTTAAAATTAAGTTTGAATCCCTTTATTACAAAGGAATTGGATAAACCACAGTGTATCTAAAGAAACAATGTCCTTTTGCAGCTCCAGTATTGATTTCCTGTTCTTCCAACTTCTTTCTCTGCATTTTCTCTTTTTCTCTCTCACTCTCTCATTCACAAATATTTAATTAATACTTATTAAGCATCAAACAACATATTATCCCTGGCTTTTCATGTTTTATACTATCAATGAGAGGAAGAATAATTTTATCATTAAGAGCATAAACTTTAGGGCCAAAAGACTTGAGTTCAAATCATGGCTCTCCCACTTAGCAGCTGTATGACCTTGGGGGAGTTAGTTAAAAGACTTTATTTCAGTTGCCTTTTCTCTAGGTTAAGGTTGTGGTAAAGTTTATAGAGGTAATTTCTATTAAAAAATGATCAGAACATGCTAGGACCATCGTGTGTACTACATAAGTGATAAAAAGCATTATTTATATAGACATGATGATAGAAGCACTTGATCAAATAAGCCAAGAAAATTATTGTTTTTTTCAAAACACGAGAGATATTTAATCATGATTATTGGGGACCAGAAAAAGATTCCTAAATGAAGAAATATCCAAAAGAGTGAAGAGAAAGAACAACTATGGTATGTTCAGTAGGCTTTCTATGTAGTTCATTGTATCTGGAATAGCCAGGGCCACAGAACCAAGAACAACAGGACAAGATCGAGTTGGATGAAGCCAAGCTTATGGTTTATGTGCTGTGACATTTACAATATTTTTTCCACAAGTTATACCTATGTCTATAATAGCTCATCAAGAATATTTAAGTAATTTTTCTAGAACTATTTACATTGCTTAAGTTAATATATAGATGTATGAAATGTAAATAGTTGTTAAGTTGAAAACAGACTCTGAAAACCAAGATGAAGAATAAGTTTATTGAGCTAAGTGGCACATAAGGGAGCAGAACTAAAAGAAATTTACTTTAGATGCTTGCTTACTGAATTTGTTCTTGGTTTTGTGGTGAACTGGTGGCACCATTTAATATCCATTGTAAGTTCTGTTCTCCCAGGACTAAACTGGATTGCAGAATAGCCATGCCGTTGGGGTGTTGGTTATAGTAGGATTATTAGTCAGATTAGAGTTGGCACCCAGGGGTGGAGTCTGGACCAGGGCTGTCAGGGGCTCAGTAGCTGCCATTGCCATGTTGCTGCCATTGCCAGTGCTGTAGGAGCCCCGGCAGCAGCAGAAAGTCCTGGTACAATGGGCTTTGGTTTCTGGGGGTGCAGAACTTTCCATGATCAGCAGCAAATTGTATGCTATGGGGATGGGCCTTGGTGGCTCAACAGACAGAGTTCTCACCTGCCATGCTGGAGATCC
Source organism: Myrmecophaga tridactyla (assembly GCA_004026745.1). Taxonomy (NCBI): domain Eukaryota; kingdom Metazoa; phylum Chordata; class Mammalia; order Pilosa; family Myrmecophagidae; genus Myrmecophaga; species Myrmecophaga tridactyla. The sequence goes on from PVIY010026085.1 coordinate 14,999, forward strand.
GGATTCGATTCCCGGTGCCTGCTCAAGAAAAAAATAGATTAGATAATTAATTAATTTAAAAGAATTGTATGCTGTGGGAAACAGGCACTCCTGGAGGTCATAAGAGTGCAGGGTGAATTGCCAAATGCAGTTTGTTGGGAACCAGATCCAATGGAGGGAGCAGGTGGAGGAGCAGCCACAGCTGAGGCTGTTACTGGAGGTTGGGGTGGCTCAGCAATGCCAGGCACAGCCCAAGTGGAAGAGATAAAGATGCTGAATTTCCTGTGGATGGTAGAGCATCACTGACTGCCTAGGCATCACAATTAAAACTTTCAATCAAGGCAGCTGTCTGTTGAGGATCTTCCTGAATTACCTTATCATCAGATTTCTGGAACACTGATTCAAAGATGATTGCTGGTGAAATTGTGCTGGGGTCCTGGCCCTGCGTCTGATCCATAGTAGTCAGTAGCACAGGGAGCTCTATACAGCAGATTGGCCTGTGTTCCTGAGATTATTATCAAATAAGAGGAGGCATGTTAGTGTCAGTGTTCACTCTGGGAGTCTGCAAAGGAGCAGACAGCTGGCAGGAGAAAGAGCTGTTTTTCCCCTCTCTCTCCAGAGCCAAGCCCCCAGCCTCGTGATGGCCCCAGGCTGCAGCTACCACCATGGACTTTTTCCTCACCCCCATCGCCCTGTCATCATCTTCCACTCTACCCTCTCCCTGTGAGAAAACCAACAAGCAGAGAATCCTTCAGACCCTCAAAGTGAGATATTAAGTGCCATGGATGTGTCAGAGTTTCTGTCCTTCCAGAGATTGAACACCCCATCCAATCTGATTCCCACTGAAGCATTACTTCATGGAGAAGAGGAGATGGGTCTGACCAGCAGCTTCTCCAAGAGAAGGGTTTGCATGTGCTCACCTCCAGGAAAGGAGGGTGAACAGGAGGCATAAGGTGTGATGCCTATCATCTTGAAATCAGAAATTTGAAAGATGAAAAAGCTACCTGCTTGAAATACACACCTATCAGATCTATTTTCTTTATCCACATCCCCAGGAGCATCCATTTTAAGGAACTGGTCTTTGGAGAGAGAAAAAAAAAAAAAAAAGGAAAGTTAGTGCTTACAGCAAAATGGAGGGGAAACATTGCATATACTTGCTTAGAGAAAAGAAATGGTATGGGGGAACAGGGAGGGGGAGCTCTTTGGTGAAGATGAGCAGACTTGCTAGTGTCAGCATGACTTGTTTATGACAGTTCTTCTTTTCCCATATAGGCATGTAGGCAGGGTCTTAATTACCACTGCAAAGAACTATTGGTAAGTTAGCCTACATCAGTTGTTTTTTGTTTCTTCTTTGCAGTTTCTTGAGTTAAAGGGGAGTTTAGATATTAGTAGAGCTATTTATTCTAACTTCACATGGTTTTAAAAGCCTAATGTCATTGGTATGTATGCAAAATCATGGCTTTCTATTTTTTTCTGACCTTACTGTTAAATTATTTTCTTTCTCAAATATTCCAAGATGTGATAGTGAAAATATTTCACATTGCAAGAAAAGGAAATATACAGCCAACGGTAAGATAAAACTTTATATCATTTTCCTTTAGCTTTTCATAGGTTCACATCAGTGATATTATACTATTTGTTTTTATTAACACACAACAGTATAATTCCATTTTCTTTCTGACCTTTGTTTATCGTTATCATACATTTTAATTGTTCATTGGTTATAATCCAGTAATATGTTACTATTTCTTTTGCTTCTAAAATTCAATTATATTTTAAGGAAATGTGAATAATAAAAAGAATATTTTATATTTACCCAAATAGTTACCACTCTCATTGCTCTTTCTTCCCTTTGGTACATTCAGGCTTCTATAAATTAGCAATTTTACTCTGACTAAATAACTTTCTTTTACATTTATTATAATTCAGGTCTGCTGGTAGCTGATACTTTCAGTCTGAATATGCCTGCAAAAATATTGGGTATGGACTCTAATAGCTTCCCTCCCCATCCATCCATCCATTCTTACTTAACTTCAAATTTGCTGCTCCACTATCTTCTATCTGATTTCTGACAAGAAATCTTCCATTTTTATTTTTTTCCTCTGTAATGTGTTTTTTGTTTTTTTCTCTCTTACTACTTTACAAATCGTTGGCTTTAAGCAATTTGATCATGATGTTCCTTCATGTATTTTCTTCAAGTTTCATGTGTCTGGTATTTTCTAAGTTTCTTTGATCTAAAAATTTATACTTGACATCAAATTAAGAAAACTTTTGCTGTTATTTCATCAATTTCTATCCTTTCTCTCTTTTTCTCTCTTTTTCTTTGAGAACATCAAATACAAAGATTTTAGACCTTTTGAAGTTGCCACACAGCTATCTTACATTCTGTCTTTTACTTTTTTTTTAAGTCTTAAAGTCTTTTTATCTTTGTGTCACAGTTTGATGATTTCTATGTCTTTGAGATCACACATCTATTCTTCACAATAGCTCATGTGCTGATAATAATATCAGTGTATATTTAATCTGAATCGTAATTTTTGTATGGATAATTTCAATATGGGTCCCTGTTATATATTCAATATCTTTAATATATACAATCTTTCCTGCATCTTCTTAAACATATGGAATGCACTTATTACTGTCTGCTAGACAGTTAGTGTTGTTTATCAATTCTGTTACCTGCATCATTTTTATCTTCAATATATTCCACATTTTCCTGCTTCTTTGCTTGTCTGTTAACTTTTATTTATTGCCAAACATTGCAAGTTTTACCTTGTTGTGTGGTGGTTAGTTTTGCATTCCTAAAACTATTTTTAGCTTTATTGTGAGACACAGTCAAGACCTTGCTAATAAGCTTTATTAGGCATGATTGGAGCAACATTTAATGCAGAACCATGGAGGCAAAACCATTTTGAAATTTCTATCCAATGCCCCTATGAATTAGGAACTTTTTCACTGTTACGACTAGGATCAGGAACTATATCCTTTCCTGGGTAATTTCTGAGCTCTTTCCCTGTAGTCTTTCTGCATGGTCATTTCTCTTTTTATTGCATTGTTTCCTCACTTTCCTCAATTACATGCCAAGTTCAATACTCAGCTGAAGAATCGCACAGTATTCTTTTCAGATCTCTAGATCTCTTTCTCTCTCACTATAGCTCTCTGTTTGTTATTCTCTTCTGTGAACTCTAACCTATCTTCTCCAGACTCCCAGGCCTATCTCCTTATGTGAATGACACCTATGGGCACTGCCTGCATTCCCTTTCCTATATTACCATCAGACAACTTTCTCCTCTTTCGTGTATCATCTCTCAGAGATGGCTGTCCTTCATTGGCTGATATTTATTGTCTTGAATATTAATGACATATTTTGCTGCATGTGTTTCTTCTATTTCATTTTGGTGGGAAGTAAATCCATTCCTTAGCACTCCAATTTGTCCATATAATATTATTTTAAATAATCCACAGGTTATACTAATTGGGACCTAGAAACTAGGCTAAATAAAGTTGTGATTTCTTTCAGAACCTGGCAATTTCTGGGTAGATGTCTTACTCTTAGAATGGGATTATTTTTAAATGGTTCAGTTAAGTTTTTAATTTGCAGATTATGAATATAACTATAGACCTACCTTTGATACTCAGTCCTAAATATTTGTTTGCTACACTAATTATCAATTTAACTATTTATCTATTTAACTAATTATCAATTTAACTATTGATATGGAGGGGGAATAATGGGATAATCATGAGTGGTATTTCATTAAAAATAGGTCATTTTTGTCATTACTGGATATTACTGTCTGCCAGTTTTCATAAAGCTTTCTCTCCTGGAAATATTACAGGATATAAATTACTGCTCTTAAAGCACAGAGCAAGGAATTATTTGTTGGCTATTAACGTAATGTTAGAATGTGACAGAATTCCATTCTAGTTTGTAAGTGTATAATAGAAATTTTATCTGTTATCAATTCAGAAGCTTCAGTACTACATTTCATTATGGAGTCTAAAATTATTCTTGTGGGATTTGCATATTTTTCCCTTTGGACCTAATTTTTCTTTTTAAATAATTTTTAATGTTAAAAATGAATAATGTTAATTAAAATTACAAACACTTTCTCTTTACAGAGCAGTGTCAGAGAAAACCAGTTATAACACAGGTTGAAATAAAATCAACACTCTCATAATCATGATGTCTATGTTTCAGTTTAAAATCACTCATCATACCAAGAACAAAGAAGAATTCAAACTGAATGAAAAAAAGAAACAATCAATAGGCATCAACAAGGAGATAACAGAAATATGACAGAGATTTTAAAGCAGCCATAGTAAAAAAAAACTGCTTCAATGAGCAATTATAAACATGATTGGAACAAATGAAAAGTCAAAAGCATCAATAGATAATGGAAACATCTCTAAAAGAAAATACAACATATAATAAAGAAACAAACAGAAGTTTTAGAATTAAAAAATATGATAACTGCAATTTAAAAGCCTATTGTATAAACTCAATAGCAGAATGGAGAAGGCAGAGGAAAGAATTAGTGAACTGGAAGATAAGACAATCAAAATTGACATCTGAAAAAAAGAACAGAGAATATACTGAAAAACACACAAAAAAGGAGCAGAGCCTTAGAGACCCATGGGACTATAACAAAGATTTAAATTTTGCTTTGTGAAAGATCCCGGTAAGGAGTATAGAGACAATCTACAGAGTGAGAGAAAATATTTGCCTGACACGTATCTGATAAAGGAATAGTATCCAAAATATATGTCAAGAAATCTTGAAACTCAACCACAAAAAAATAAATAAAACAAAAAGAAATCCTTTTAAAAATGGACAAAAATTTGTGGGAGCATATGACCAAGGAGGATATACAGATTGCAAATGAGCATATGAAAAGATATTCCAAATCTTTAACCATTAGAGAAAAACACATTAACACAATCATATATTACTACTTATCTTTCAAAATGGCTATAATAAAAAAATTAGTGGTAACATTATATAATTGCAAAATAATTATAGGTATTCTAGAAAATAATTAGCATTTTCTTTAAAAAATAAACATGAAACTACCATATGATCTAGCAATTGTACCCTGGGCATTTATCCCAGAAAAAGCAAAACTTAAATTCACATAAGAAACTATACATAGAGGTTTATAACAGCTTTATTTATAATAGTCCAAAAATAAGAACCAAACTAGTTATCCTTCAGTGGATGAAAGGTTGGAAAATGGATAACCAAACTGTGAGACTGAATACTGAATAATAGCCTGAATGAATCTCCTGAAAATTATTCTAAGTGATAGAAGCCAATCCCAAAATTGGCATACTATATAATTACAAACATTTCTGAAATAGTAAAATTTTAGATTGAGATCAGATTAGTGTTAACCTGTAAATGGAGATATTGTAGATATTAAGGCAGCAGGTATGGCTATTCAAGCACAAAATGAGTGATACTTGTGGCGGAAATGATCTATATTTGAGAGTACTAATGTCAATATCCTGGTTATGATATTGTACAGTATTTTTACAAGATGGTAAATTTGGACAAAGGCTACACATACATAAAATGTTGGTAAAATATGGATATCTTCTTTCCATTTCCATCAGAATGTGTAAAATAAAAAACGTTTTCTTTCTCTCTCTTTTTGTGGCTTCTCTGCAATCAAAATTTTTTCAGCCATTTTGAATTTTGGTAATATATTTGAAGGAAAATATCTTCTCAAAATAGTGTCTTATTTAGTCAGTCAATAGTTGGTAAATATACAATATTTTGTTGAATTCATGAGTGAAGATTTAGTAAAAGAGGAGCTGTACTTATCACTATCTGAACACAGGCTGTCTGACTCTAAATCCAAAACTATTTACTATAAATGCTTATTTATTCACTCAATTAACTTTAATACTTTGATAAACTTCAAAAATATCTACTGTAGAACTATTTATTGAGTTAGTGTCATGGTCAGGTTCTTGTGTCAAATTGGCCAAGTGGTTCTACCTGTTTGTCTGGTTGGGCAAGTGCTGGCCTGTCTGTTGCAATGAGGACATTTTGTAGAATTAAATCATGATCATGTCAGCTGCATCCACAGCTGATACCATTTGCAATCAGCCAAAGGGAGTATCTTCTGCAATGAGTGATATTTAATCTAATCTTCGGAAGCCTTTTAAGAAGGATTCAGAAAAGACAGTCTCTCCTTCTGCTTTGGCTGGTGAGCCTCTCCTGTGGAGTTTGTCCAGACCCTCGGCTTCACAGCCTGCCCTACAGGTTTGGATTTTGGACTCTGCGTTCCCACCGTCATGTGAGACACTTTTATGAATTTTATATTTGTGAGTGTTTCCTGTTGATCCTGTTTCTCTAGAGAACCATAAATAATACAGTTCCTGTTTATATTGATTAATCTCTTTGTATCTCAAGTCCCTAATCTGTTAAAGAAGAAAAATGCTACCCCTACCACATAAGGCTTTTGTGGTCATATGTGTTGAGTACCAAAAGCAGTATCTAGCACATTGTGCTTGTCATGGTCAGGTTCATGTGTCAACTTGGCCACCTGTTGTGGTACCTGTTTGTCTGGTTCGGCAAGTGCTGGCCTGTCTGTTGTAATGAGGGCATTTCATAGAATTAGATCATGATCTTGTCAGCTGCATCCACAGCTGATTCCATTTGTAATCAGCCAAAGGGGAGTGTCTTCTGCAATGAGTAATGCTTAATTTGATCACTGGAAGCCTTTTAAGGAGGATTCAGAAGAGACAGGCTCTTCCTGTTTCGGCTGGTGAGCCTCTCCTGTGCAGTTTGTCCATACTCTCCATCGGAATCGTTGGCTTCACAGCCTGCCCTGCGGATTTTGGACACTGCGTTCCATGGTCACATGAGACACTTTTATAAATTTTATATTTGTGAGTGTTCCCTGTTGATTCTGTTTCTCTAGAGAACCCTACCTAATACATCTTGGTACTAGGAATGGTTCTGAAGAAACAGAATCTTAAAAATGGGTTTTTATGAATGGTTTTCTACTCTGACTGGACACAAAGGCATTAAGGACTTGGATTCCCATAATCAGAATGACACTCCCAATCCATGGAGTGAGTTGGCAAAAGAGATAGTCAAAATATCACCATTCGATTCTCCTAATGCTTTGCTTGTATGAAGCCAGGCTCTAGGGAATGGTGTTTTTGACACCTTTACAGAGTTTTTTGGAAATAAGAGGTATAGAGATGTTGGCTGGTTGTTGTCAGATACACTGGATACATTAAGGAGTGAAAGGATGGGCTTAAGCCTTCAAATGAGAAGCTTAAGCACCATCTGACAGATGTAGACTTTTCTATGAGTATCCTGAAGGAAAATCTTATTTCCTGCAGCCATAGACTTGATATCTCTGAAAATCAGACTCAGAATCTTATTGTTAGAGTAGCAAGTTTACAACATAAACTGAAATCTCAATCTTGCATGGTGTCTGCCGTTAAAGTGAGGGCATTCATTGGAAAGGAGTGGGGCCCTGAAAAATGGGATAGTGACATATGGATTGATAATGATGTTGGGGTGAGGTTGAAAGCTTAGGACTTGCTGACTCTTCTCTGGATAACCCTGTAATAGTTTGCCCTGAGGATATAACCACCCCACCTCCAGCCTACCTTGAGGAGTTGGCCACCCAACCTCCTCCTGAAGGGATTAGCCCTAGAGTGATTAATCCTGTTTCACCAGATGAAACTGCAAATGAAGGCCCTGAAGCAAATGGCTTGGTTTTACCATGTTCCCCATCATCCAGAAGCAGCTGGATTGATAGAATAGTGGAATGGGCTTTTGAAAACTCAATTATGGTGCCAACTAGGTGGCAATACTTTGAAAGATTGCGGTAATGTTCTTCAGGAAGCTGTGTATGCTCTGAATCAGTGTCTGCTGTATTTTGCTGTTTCTCCCATAGCCAGGATCCATGGGTCCAGGAACCAAGGGGTGGAAATGGCAGTGGTACCACTCACTATTACCCCTAGTGATCCACTAGGAAAATTTTTGCTTCCTGTGCCTGCTACCCTGAGTTCTGCTGGTCTACAGGTTTTAGTTCCAAAATGGGGAGTTCTTCCACCAGGAGAAACAACAATGATTCTATTGAACTGGAAGTTAAGACTGCCACCTAGTCACTTTGGGCTACTTATGCCACTGGATCAACAAGCCAAGAAGGGGATTACATTATTGTGTGGGGTGATTGACCCTGACTATCAGGGGGAAGTAGGACTGCAACTACATAATGGAGATAAAGAAGAGCTTTCTTGGAATATAGGCGATCCCCTAGGGTGTCTTTTAGAACTACCATGTCTTGTGATTAAAATCAATGGAAAACTGCAACAACCCAATCCAGGAAGAACTACCAATGGCTCTGAAACTTCAGGAATGAAGGTTTGGGTCACCCCACAGGCAAAGAACCATGGCCAGCTGAAGTGCTTGCTGAGGTTAAAGGGAACATGGAATGGGTAGTGGAAGACGTAGTGATAAGTATGAACTTCAACCACGTGATCAGTTACAGAAATGAGGACTGTAATACTGTTTTGTTCATGTTATACTATTTAAGTTGTAAGATATCAAGTTTAAGAATTAATATTACCCAAGGATTTGCATCCTATTCTGGAGAGATTTAATGTGTTTCCAGTTATATGCACGACAGTTGAATATTGTTAGGTGAAAGAAAAAATATGTGTTTCATTGTTTTTTATTTAGAAATTAGGTATGGTTTAAGGTGGTATGCATAGCTGCCAAGTTGACAAGGGGTGGGCTGTCATGGTCAGGTTCATGTGTCAACTTGGCCAAGTGTTGATACCTGTTTGTCTGATTGGGCAAGTGCTGGCCTGTCTGTTGCGATGAGGACATTTCATACAATTAAATCATGATCACATTGACAGCATCCACAGCTGATTCCATTTGGATTCAGCCAAGGGGAGTGTCTTCTGCAATGAGTAATGCTTAATCTGACCACTGGAAGCCTTTTAAGGATGATTCAGAAGAGAGAGGCTCTTCCTATTTCAGCTGGTGAGCCTCTCCTGTGCAGTTTGTCCAGACCCTCCATCAGAATCATCATCTTCACAGCCTGCCCTGCAGATTTTGGACTCTGTGTTCCCATGGTCATGTGAGATACTTTTATAAATTTTATATTTGTGAGTGTTCCCTATTGATTCTATTTCTCCAGAGAGCCCTAACTAATACAGTGGTGATTCAATATCAATTATTATCCTTATTATTATCATTATCCTAAGAAAAGTATCTGTATCATTGTTTATGAGATGCACACCCCTCTTCTGTGCCTCATTATTTCTGACCTCAGTGAATAAAATCACCCTCCATCTAGAGCCCAAATAAGACTGGAACATTATTCTTCCTTTCCATTCTCCATCATAATGCATAATCAATTCCTCACATCTTGTCAATATTTTCTTTTTAATATTTCTGGAATATAGTATCTTTCATCTAAATTGTATAAAGTTAATTGATGTTTGGTTGCAAACAATAGGAATTAATTGTCATTCACTTATATGGAAAGAGATATTACTTGAATAATATTGCTTTTATCTCAATTTGGTAAAGAAGTTGGAAATCAGTCTTAAAAGTGGGAAAAAAACCCAGATAGTTTCAGGGGGTTGAGTAGAGAAACTGCACAACAGCTTCTTAGAGAATTACCTTTCGCATGAATGAACTCCTCCATTAGGTATGGGTTCCAAGGTATGTAACTTGCCTCAAGTCTTTACTTTTTCCCCTGTGATATGACATTAGTGGCTCATTTTTGATAGAAGTTACCAACAATTAAAGTATTGGAGTCCATTTTGTTGAAATTATGTATAGTCTCCATTTCTATACATAATTTATGATATAGAGAAGTGGGAACACTCCCTGGACATTGTTTCCCATCATGGAAACTCCAAGGTGGTTAAAGAAAATGTTCAAATGGCATCCACTGAGTGGGCCTTCTGGATATCCAGATTATGAAGACTCTTCCTCTAGAATTTAAACTGGGCAACTTCCTCATAAGTTGGGCCCTTTCTGCGATGTCATTTCACTTAACTGCTTTTTTTCAAAAACACTTTGTCACCTGTAGTATTTAGGTTCAGGTGTCAACTTGGCCAGGTGATGGTGCCACATTGTTCTGTAGTGGACTTAAATTATTAGCATGTGAATTTCATTCATGGCTGACAACATCTGTAGTTGTCTAAGGGTAGTGCTTTCCACAATGAGTGAGACTTAAAAGAAGTCAGGAGAGAGAGAGACACAGCTCAGCAGAGCTCAACAGGCTAATATACCTCAACTCAGCACTCAGAGCTGACATAGATCCAGACATTTTGAGGTGAAGAAAGGAAACACCCTGGGGAAAGCCTTTTGAACTCAGAAGGTGGGTGATGTGTATAGTTGCCAAGCTGACATGGGGTGGACTCTGTGTTAGTTATATTCATGTGTCAACTTGGCCAAGTGGTGATGTCCAGTTGTTCTGTTGCTGTGGACTTAAATCAGCATGTTGAATACATCTATGGCTGAGTACATCAGCAACTGGTTAGGGGGAGTGCCTTTGGCAATGAGTGACATTTAATTTAATTAGCTGGGGGCTTAAAAGGAGAGGTCAGAAGAGAGAGAAGCCACTTGGTATAGCACAGCATTGCTCAGAAGCCTGACACACTTCACCTTAGAGCTCAGGGAAGCTCAGACCCAGATGTTTGAAGATGTACAAAGGAATCACTCCAAGAAAAGCTGTTTGAATACAGACACTGGGAGGGAAGGCCAACATACATGGCCATGTGCCTTCCCATGTGACAGAGAAATCCAGATGAAAGCTAGCTACCTTTCCTCCGAGGAACTTTAAATTTGTAACTAAATAAATCCCCTATATAAAGGCCAATCCATCTCTGGTGTATTACATTCTGGCAGTTTTGACAAACTATAATATTACCTAACTTAAATATTTGCTTATTTCCAGTCATTGACTTAGGCCCATAAGTATGAATAAATATTAAGCTTGGACTAAGCATTTTCTTTAAAATAGACACACTGAGAGGATTGAAACTGTCATTGCCCTTCAGGACTAAGCATTTTCTTTAAAATATACACACTGAGAGGATTGAATCTTTCATTTCCCTTCAGGATGACTTCTGACTCTTATGTACTAGAGTAGTACCCAATTTTCATACAAAATAGAAAGAGTGGAGAAATTCTCACATATAATGGTCAGTGTGTATATGTGTGAGAAGGGTGGTTGCCCATGAAATGATTTTGCTTACTCTAAGTGTATACACAAACTCACACAGTTTACTTATACCTGAGGACAATCTAAACTTATTTCCAGTATGCCATTTTCTTTTAATTATGGGATGCTGTCTTTCACTCTGTATGGCTAATAACACACCCAGCTGATGCCAAGAAGCTTATGTCACAGGATTTCCTGATGTTCTATAATAAGTCCTTCAGTTCTATGTAACAAAAAAAAAGATCACCATGGTCCAAATGTATTATACCTATTTTTGACAAATCATTTGAACTATTGCATCTCCTGTATCATAAAGGAGAATAGATGTTACCAATGTAGTCAGACAATTTGCAGTACTTGTATCATTTTGATTCCTATTAAATTTACATTGAATCAATTTATCAACCAGTAAGTGGCTCAAAGAAGAGTAACTCAATGAACTATGTTTTCTTCAAAATGCAAACTAATCCACTATCAGTCACTATATTTCTTCATTTTTAATATTCTATCAAAATGTATCTCCTTATACTAGATCTCAAGAAACTTAAATAAGGTGATAGGCTTTATGTAGATGAAAGGGAAGATGAAAGATGGGGATGAAAGGGAATCCCTGTTCCTCAATAAGATTGTCTCTGTATAAGCCATACCTGCATGCGTATCATAAACATCTTGTCAGTATCGTGGGTCAGAATGATGAGCCGTGAGATTATGAACCTTTCAGTGTTGATTTAAATAATTTGAGCCACTGAATAAGAGAATTAATTTTGATAAAAACATTTTAGAAGGAGTGTTCTATTAAGCTTACTAGGTAAAAGCATCCTTAAAAAGTATTTCCTCTTCAAGGAATTGGATCAAAAGCATTGCTTGCTATAGCACCTTTTCTGATTCATTCCAATCAAATAACACAGCTGAAATAAAAGCTGCAGTTTGAAATAACACTTGATTCATCCTTTTGAAATTCACTATCATCCTTCAAATTTCATCTCTTTCCTGAAGTAAACTGTAAAGAAATAAACGAGGATATGACAAGAATCCGTAACAAATGATATTTAAAAGTTTTGATGGCAAAAGCAAATTTGACTTTAAAGTACAAATATAGGTGATACTGAAATTATCTGAGATATGGGAATAATGGAGAACTGAGTTCCAAACAATCAGAACAACAAAACGAAAGACGCAGGAATGGGCATCATATTTCTAAGGAAAGAAATATAAAAAATCATAGTCATCAAAAATTTACATTAATATTGACAATGCCTATATTTTGGATAACTTTTGTTTCCAAACAATATAAATATCACAACAATATGACCTACATTCTCTTTGAGAGTATAAAAGCCATCTGAAAAAAGTCATACTTGATATGATGAAACACATGATGAACAAAAATTGAATTATATTACAAAATAGGATTATTATATGTAAACAGTGAAGTTAATATATTTTTTTATTTTATATATATATATAAATATTTGCTCAATGAACCCTACTCTACTATAAATTCTACCATCATTTTCCAACTTTCAAAAAATTTACATTCATTTGTTCCTTAATTAGAGTTATGATATTCTCAATTATAAACATCTCCCTTAACCCAAATAAAGTTTAGATTTCAACAGTAAGTAATACTTTTGAATGGATTAAGTTTAATACAATCAATGATAAATATTCAAATATTTATGATTATAAACTAAAAAATTTATTTGAAGATAATAATAAAAAGATGGAGAGAGTTGGGCATTGGATATGTTATTATAGATAGAGGATTTAAGAAATTCAGCAAAAATCTGCATTTTACTCAATATCTTATTGAAACTGATTTCATTTTTAGGGTTGATATAAAAAATAATGATGAATGAGAAATGCAATATTACACAAATAAGCTTCATTCAAACATACATAAACATAAAATAAGAAGTTTATCTCTAAGTGTCAAAACAAGATTCTCTCTAAAAAACTATACTGAAGACATGTACAGGTACGTACCAACATATTCTTTTGTAGGTACTGTTGGGACTTTTTTAAGAATACCAACTTGCTGGAGTCTGGGAAGATTGTTTCTATTTGTGTTCTTCTATAAATCATCATGTGAAGGGGAAATGATGTCCAGAATTTTCATTCCATACAAAAGACAGAATATATTATTTAAAAATTAGCAAACAAAACATTCTGTTGATTCCAGGGGCACTGCCAAAAGAGAAAAAAGAAAATGAAAGGTGGCAGTGAATATATATCACAGTGGACAGTAGAGTTCTCTGAAAACTTTGGGAAAAAAATTGAAAGTGGAATAGGCAGCATAATGGCACCCCAAATTTATCCACATCCTAATGCTCAGAACCTGTGCATATATTATCTTACATGCAAAATGGGCTTGTCAGAGGTGATAATTTAAAACCTTGATATGAGGATAGTATCCTGTAGTATTCAGGTGGGCCATAAGTAATCACAAGGGTACTGAAAATTGGAGGAGGGGGCTTGTTTTGATTTGCTAAAGCTACTGGAATGCAATATACCAGAAATGGAATAGTTTTTTAAAATTAAATTATTAAGTTACAAGTTTATGTTTCTAAAGCTGTGAAAATGTCCAAATTAAGGCACCAACAAAAGGTTACCTTCATTCAAGAAAGGCTGATGCCATCCAGAACACCTTTGTCATTTAGGAAAGCATGTAGCTGGCCTCTGCTGGTCCTGTGCTTCTGGGCTCTATTGCTTTCAGCCTCATTCCTGTGGGGATTTCTCACTTGGCTTCTCTGGGGCTGGGGTTAATAAGGCAGTGCTATGATACATTTAAGATTCTGAAAGAGAGAAATCACCAGCCAAGAATTCTTTATCCAGCAAAGCATCCTTCAATAGTGAGGGAGAATTTAAAATTTTTGCCGACAAACAAATGCTGAGAGATTTTTGTTAGCAAGACACTTACCTTACTAGAAATATTATAGGGAATTCTTTCATTTGAAAGAAAAAAAAAAGACAGGAGAGGAAGTTCTGGAGAAATGTGCAGAATTGAAGAGGTTTGGTAAGGATAACTTAAAGGATTAAAAGAGCAAGGAAATAAAAAACTAGATCTAACAAATAAAAACCACAGGATAATTTGATTGAATGAAGAACTGTCTTTACAATAATAACTTTGAATGCTAATGGATTAAACTCCCCAATTAAAGGACACAGACTGGCAGATTAGATTAAAAAAACAAACAAACAACAAAACAAATATATGCTGTTTACAAATGATTCATCTTAGACCCAAAGATGCAAATACAGCGAAAGTTAAAGGATGAAAAAAGATATCTATGCAATTAGTATTTAAAAGAAAGCTGGGGTAGCTATATTAATATCAGACAAAATGGACTTTAAATGTAAAGATGCCATAAGAGACAAAGGAGGGCACTATATATTAATAAAAGAGGCAATTCACCAAGGAGAAATAAAAATCATGTTTGTGCACCCAATTGTGCATGAGGAAAACAGCGTCAAAACCGAAAACAGCAATAGGCACTTCTACAATAATAGTAGGAGACTTCAACACACTATTCTCCTATTACTAGTCTTAAAGATGTTTCCCAACATTTTCTCCTTGAAGTTTTATGATACTAGTTCTTATATTTAGGTGCTTAAACCACTGTGGGTTAATTTATAAATTGCGTTAAGGTAAAGGTCCTCTTTCATTCTTTTAGCTATTGATATCCAGTTCTCCCAGGCCCATTTATTGAAATTGGCAGAGGTGATAATTTAAAACCTTGATATGGGGATAGCATCCTGTAGTATTCAGGTGGACCATATGTAATCACAAGCATACTGAAAATTGGAGGAGGGGGCTTGTTTTGATTTGCTAAAGCTACTAGAATGCAATATACCAGAAATGAAATAGCTTTTAAAAATTAAATTATTAAGTTACAAGTTTATATTTCTAAAGCTGTGAAAATGTCCAAATTAAGGCACCAACAAAAGGTTGTCACAGTTCAGTGAATTTGGGGGTCTTGTCAAAAATGTGTTGATCAATGATTTGGCAATCTATTTCTGTACTCTCAATTTGATTCCATTGGTCAATACTTTTACCTTTGTGCCATTACCATGCTGTTTTGTCCACTTTAGCTTTATAATAAGTATTAAAATTGGGGAGTGTTAACCCTGCCACTTCATTCTTCTTTTTAAGATGCTTTTAGCTATTTTGGTGTCTCTTTATCTTCCCTATGAAGATGGTAACTTCCTTTTGCTTCAAAGTAGGTTGTTGGAATTTTGATTGGTACTGCATTGAAGCTGTAGATCAATTTGGGTAGAATTGATATCCTAACTATGTTCAATCTTCCTATCCATAAACATGGGATGTTTTTCCACCTATTGAGATCTTCTTTGATTTGTTTTAGCAATGTTAGGTAGTTGCCTGTGTTCAAGTCCTTTACATCCCCAGTGAAGGTCATTCCTAGGTATTTGATATTTTTAGTTGCTAATTTGAATGGATTTTCTTTTGTTAATTGACTCCCCAGTTAGGTCATTGCTCATGTATAGAAACATCACTGATTTTGCACATTAATTTTATAAATTGCCATTTTGCTGAATTTGTTTATTAGCTCAAATAACTTTGTTGTAGATTTCTCAATATTTTCCAAGTACAGTTTTATGTCATCTGCAAATAATGAAGGTTTACTTCTTCCATTCAATTTGGATGCATTTTATTTCCTTGTCTTGCCTGATTGTTCTAGAAAGAAATTCTAATACAATGTTGAGTAATAGTGGTGACTGAGGGCATCCTTGTCATGTTTCTGATCTTAGGGGGAATGCTTTCAGTCTTCCACCACTGAGTACAGTGTGGGCTATGGGTTTTCATATATGTCCTTTATCATATTAAGGAAGTTACCTTTGATTCCTACCTTTTCTAGTGTTTTTATCAGAAAAGAATGTTGAGTTTTGCTGAATGCTTTTTCAGCATCAATCAATATGTTCATGTGACTTTTCTCTTTCGATTTGTTCATGTGCAGTATTGCACTAACTGATTTTCTTGTGTTTAACCATTCTTGCATTCCTGGTATAAACCCTCTTTGATCATGGTGTATAATTCTTTAGTTCTGTTGGATTTGATTTGGTAGTATTTTGTTGAGAATTTTTGCATCTATGTTCATTAGAAAGATTGGTCTGTAGTTTCCTTTCTTGTAGCATCTTTGCACAGTTTTAGTATTAAAATGATGTTAGCTTCATAACATGAGTTAGGTGCTGTTCCTTTTTCCTCTAATTTTTGGAAAGATTTTGGCAAGATTGGAATTAGTTCTTTTTGGGATGTTTGACAAAATTCCCCTGTGAAGCCATCTGGCCCTGGGCTTTTCTTTGTAGAATGATTTTTGATGACTGGATCCCCTTTAGTTGTACTTGATTTACTGAGATCTTTTATTCCTTCATGAATCAGTATAGCTTGTTTGCATGTTTCCAGGAATTTGTCCATTTCATCCATGTTGTCCTGTTGTTGGCGTATAGTTGTTCATAATATCCTCATGATTTTTCATTCATTTTTTCAGGGTCTGTGGAAATAACCACCCCCCTTCTCATTTCTGATTTTGTTTATTTGCATCCTCTCTCTCTCTTTTCTTTTTTCTATGTCAGCCTCACTAGTGGCCTATCAATTTTACTGAAAGAACCACCTTTTGTTTTTATTGATTCTTTCCATTGATGTTTTGTTCTCCCATTCATTTAACTCTGTTTTAATCTTTGTTTTTTCTCTTATATTTGCATTGGAGCTTGTTTGCTGTTATTTCTCAAGTTTCTCCAAGTGAGCAGTTAAGTTCCTGATTTTTTCTCACTCTTCTTTTTTAATATAGGCATTTCGGGCAATAAATGCCTCTTGTCACAGCCTTGGCTGCATGTGCTGGTTTGAAAGATGTATGTACCCTAGAAAAGCCATATTCAATCCTCATCGCATCTTGTAATGGCAGCTGCTTCTTCTGATCCCTATTCAGTACTGTATGTTTGAAACTTAATTAGATTATTTCCCTGGAGATGTGACTCAATCAAGAGTGGTTGCTAAACTGGATTAGGTGGAGCGGTGTCTCCACCCATTCCAGGTGAGTCTTGATTAGTTTACTGGAATCCTGTAATAGAGGAAACAATTTGAGGAAAGCAGGAAATACTGAGAGAGCAGAATGGCATAGCCATGAGAAGCAAAGAGTCCACCAGCCAGTGACCTTTGGAGATGAAGACGGAAAATACCTCCTGGGGAGCTTCGTGAAACAGGAAGCCAGGAGAGAAAGCTAGTAGATGATGCTGTGGTTGCCACATGCCTTTCCATTTGCTAGAGAAATCTTGAACTTTATCAGCCTTTTTGAATCAAGGTATCTTTCCCTGGATGCCTTAGATTAGACATTTCTATACATTTGTTTTAATTGGGACATTTTCTTGACCTTAGAACTTTAGACTAGCAACTTTTTAAATTCCTCCCTTTAAAGCCTTTCTGTTTCTGGTGTACTGCATTCTGGCAGCTGGCAAACTAAAACACTGCATGCCATAAGCTATGATATGTTGTATTCTGATTTTCATTAGTCTCCAGAGAGCTACTGATTTTTATGGCATTTCTTCTTTGACTCTCTCCTTGTTTAAGAGTGTGCTATTTAATCTCCATATTTTTGTAAATTACTCACTCTTTGGTGGTTTTGATTTCCAGCTTCATTCCATTGTGATTAGAGAAAGTGTTTTGAATAATTTCAATGTTTTTAAATTTATGAAGACCTGCTTTGTACCGCAACATAGGATCTATCCCAGAGAATATTCCATGAACACTGGAGAAGAATGCTTATTCTGGTAGTTTGGGGTGTAACAATATATATATGATTGTTAGGTCTAATTCATTTATCAAATTGTTTAAATTCTTTATTTTCTTGTTAATCCTCTGTCTGGTTGTTCTGTTTCTAGAGAAGAGTGGTATAGTGAAGTCTCCTACTATTATTGTTGAACATCTATTGCTTCCTTCAGTTTTGTCAATGTCTGTCTCATGTACTTCAGAGCTCCTTGACTGGGAGCATAGATGTTTATGATTGTTATTTATTCTTGGTGAATTTTCCCTTTTACTAATATATAGTGTCCTTCTTTGTCTCTTATGATGTCTTTACATTTGAAGTCTATTTCATCAGATGTTAATATAGGTACTTCTGCTTTCTTTTGGTTACACCTTGTGTGAAACATCATTTTCCTTCCTTTCACATTCAATCTATTTGTATTCTTGTGTCTAAGATGAGTCTCTTGTAAATAGGATATTGCTGGATTATAATTCTTAATCCATTTCTCTAATCTGCATCTTTTAATTGGTAAATTTGCTCTGTTAACATTGAGGCATTACTGTAATGGCATTTCTTGAATCTAGCATCTTATCTTTTGATTTTATTTGTTAGAGCTACAGATTCTGTCTCTCTTTCTCTTTTTATCCTTTACATTACTCTTGCTGGCACTGTTCAATTTTGTGCCCTCCTCCAGACTTCCCTCTCCTGTCTTTTTTATTTTTTTTCAACTGGAAGGACTCCCTTTAGTGTTTCCGGTAGCACCAGTCTCTTGCTGACATATTCTTTTAGCCTTTGTTTGTCTGAAAATTTTAATTTCTCCCTCACTTTTGAAGGACAATTTGACTGGGTGCTGAATTTTTAGCTGCAAATCCTTCTCTTTCAAGATCTTAAATATATCATACCACTGCCTTCTCACCTCCATAGTGTCAGGTTAGTAGTCCAAACCCAGTCTTGGTTTCCCTTGTACATAGTAGAATGTTCTTCTGTTGCAATTTTAGGATTTTGTTCTTCTGTTCAACATTAGACAGACTGGTTAGTATGTATCTTGGAGTAGACCTATTTGAATTTATTCTATTTGTAATTCATTGGGCTTCATTGATTTACATATGCATGTCTTTCATAAAGGTTGGGAAGTTTTCTCCCATTCTAGCCTCCATTAATATTCCTAACCCTTTATTTTTCTCCTTCTGGGATACCAATGATTCTTATATTTGTGTGCTTTTTGGCTATCATTTCCCTGAGGTCCAATTCAAATTTCTACAACTTTTTTGCCATTTGCTCTTTTCTATGTTAGAAATCAATTGTCCTGTCCTCTAGTTCATTTATTCTTTCTTCTACTTCTTCAAATCTGCTATTGTGTGTTTCTAGCATATTTTTAATTTGGTTTACAGCATCTTTAATCTCTGCAATATCTGCTATTTTTCTATTTATACTTTCAAATTCTTCCTTATATTCTTCTAGTATATGCCATTAGCCACTCCACTGGCTTTATTTAGTAGATTTATATGAACATCTTTGATTAGTTGTTTCAAAGTCTGTGTCTCCTCCAATGTTTTAATTTATCATTCGACTGGGCTATATCTGCCTGCATCTTCTTATGGTTTAAGATCTTCTGTTGTCTTCATAGTGTAAATATCTTGATAAGGTTACTTTGGATGTTGATTTCCTTTAGTAGTCTAAAGGTTTGTATTTGCAGGACAGGTTTGGAGCAGGATGTGTGACATGGGGAGGGGAACAATAGTGCGGTTACAGGCTGTGGTGCAGGTACATGTACAGGTCATGGATGCAACTCTGGTGCCTGTGAGCATCAGGCACCAGGCATGGGATTGTGGAGGTGGTGTGGGGGCTGTGGGGCTTAGGTACAGCTCAGGCCTTGGAGTGCAGGAGGAGGGTGTGGCATGGGGGACATGGAGATGGTATGCAGCAGGAGATGGTGCTGGGGCTGGTATATGGGCAACCCTGCCCCACCCACCATGAGCTCTGCACACACGCACATCAGCATGCAGTTCCACCAGACCTATGCACTCTCAGGGCCATGCCACTCAGCTGGATTCAGGCAGGCATGTGGGTGTTTATATTGCAGGTATCAGGGCCTGGGGACATTGGCACAGTGGTTGGTGCACAGGGAGATCAGGGCACTGCAGTGTCCTTGCACAAGGGGAGGTGTCCAACTGGTCTAGGATGCAGATGCATGAGTGAGTAGGTGTGGGGTACAGGTCACAGAGTTTGTGGGATGCATGTCAAGGGTGGGTGATATCAGGTGGGCAGGACCCTGGCACAGGTGCACAGGTGCATGGGTGTTTGAGCAGGGGTACGTGCATGTGCAGGGTGAGGCTACGTGACACAGATGCACACATGAGCACCTTCCAGGTGTGGAAGAAGGACATTTGTGCTGGGGGATGGGGCAAGGGAGTGCATGTGTGTGGGAGTGGGGTACAGTGGTTAAGAGGTCAGTTCACGGATTTGTGGGTGCCCAGTGGGGTGGATGTGGCTATGCACGTGCTTGTGTCTGGGGGATTGTTCCTGCTATAGCGGGATGAGATTGTGCCTGTGGCCTGGAGGTGGGTGT
Source organism: Myrmecophaga tridactyla (assembly GCA_004026745.1). Classification (NCBI taxonomy): domain Eukaryota; kingdom Metazoa; phylum Chordata; class Mammalia; order Pilosa; family Myrmecophagidae; genus Myrmecophaga; species Myrmecophaga tridactyla. Next base: position 35,524 of record PVIY010026085.1, read on the forward strand.
GTCCCAGATGCAGAGGTCAGCACTTGCCCAGAGCTGAATGGCATGGCCTGAGGGTGCACAGGTCTGGTGGAACTGGATGCTGATGTGCATGTGTGCAGAGCTCATGGTGGGTGGGGCAGGGTTGCAAAACTGTTGGCTGGGAAAGTTTGTATCCTGGACATGAAGGTGAGAGGCTGCAGCCAGGGTACACAATTGACCACCCGCAGGGAGCAGGGAGGGGAAGGAAGAGGTTGCTTGGATCTCCGGAGGGGTGGAGCTCAAGCCAGGACAGGCTTGAGCGCATGTGCAGGGCAGGGGTGTGGGGCAGGGATGCTTAGAGCATCATGGGG
>PVIY010026086.1:0-35840 GCA_004026745.1 Myrmecophaga tridactyla
TTTGGGGAGGGTCTGTTACGCAGCCATTGTTAACTGATATAATGATCCATGTGAACGGAATGTAAGACACTCAAAATAATCAGTGGCAGCTTATTTTGAAGATTTCTTCAGATGTTTGAAGATCACATTCATAATCACACTGTGTGCTGGTTTGAAAGGATGTATGTCCCCTAGAAAAGCCATGTTTTAATCTAAACCCCATTTTATAATGGCAGAATAATCCCTATTCAATACTGTATGTTTGAAACTGTAATCAGATCATCTCCCTGGAGATGTTATTTAATTGTGAGTGGTGGTTAAGCTGGATTAGGTGATGACATTTGGGTGGGTCATGGTAAATTTCTGTTGTCCTATAAAAGAGGAAACATTTTGGAGAATGAAGGAGATTCAGAGAGAACAGAGCAGAATACATAACCACAAGAAGCAGAATCTACGAGCCAGTGATCTTTGGAGATGAAGAAGGAAAATGCCTTCCGGGGAGCTTCCTGAAACAGGAAGCAGGAGAAGAATCTAGCAGATGACATAGTGTTCACATGTGCCCTTCCAGATAAGAGAGAAACCTTGACTGTGTTCACCATGTGCCTTTCCAGATGAGAGAGAAACTCCAACCATGTTTGCCATGTGCCTTTCCACTTGAGAGAGAAACCCTGAACTTCATCGGCCTTCTTGGACCAAGATATCTTTCCCCAGATGTCTTTGATTGGACATTTCTATAGACTTGTTCTAATTGGAACATTTTCTTGACCTTAGAGCTATAAACTAGCAATTTATTAAATTCCTCTTTTTAAAAGCCATTCCATTTCTGGTATATTGCATTCCCACAGATAGCAAACTAGAACACTCCATTATTCCAGTTGTTCTCAGATAGGTATATGTCCAGGGCAAAGGAATTAAGAAAAGTAGCGTTTAAGATGTATGAGGTCAAAAAGGAAGCCAGTGTGGCATGGGAATGATAAGAGGTACAGTGATGAAAGATGGTGTCAGAGAAGGTTGGAGTAGGAGGTGGCCTCACTATTCCTGAAACTTCAAAATACAGAGAGTTCCTTCTCCACATGTTGTATCTGTCAAACCTTATTAATTTGGTTGCAGATATCTCCCCTGAAATTGAATGGTGTCACTCTTATTTCCAAAAATAAGTTTACATTTCGACTCTTTGCTATATGATGCAAATATTGATATTTAGAAACACACACACACACACACACACACATACACACACACACAGCATTCCAGGGCCTCCTGGGGCACTGTTCCTCTTCTCACCACAAACCCCAGTGACTATGCCTGGAATAAATACAATGGAACCTGACAATATCAGATTGTCTATTCTGAAAATACTTTGAAATGGAGGCATGAAATTGAATCTGGCAAACCCCCAATGGACACATAAGCCACATGCTTTAATTTGATGTGGTCATTTTCTTCCCATGTTTAAAGATGCAAAAATCTGTTCAATAAATGGAGAGAGAAGATGTAATGGAATTGAGGGAAACTATAAGCTAAGAGCTTCCCTGAGAGACTATTCTGAATGAAACCTACGTGGATTCTGGTGGAATTCCAACCTTGGTATATCTTCTTGGTGCCCAGAAAAGCTAATAAAAGAGGAACAACAATTTATCCAAACAGAGGTAGTGATACCTTTTTACAATGCAAAGACAACAAACTGATTGCACTTGCCAAGAGTAGAATAAGCATAGGGAATAAAGGAACATTTCATACCACAAAATATAATATGCTTGACAAATGTTGGGAATTTTTATGTGAGCAGTAAAAGACATGTATATAGTATTAAATGTCATTTTTTTAACCAAAAAGACCTGGTCTTGAATCTTAGATGCAACATGAGTTTTCTGATAAACCTTGATAGGAAGTGAAACATTCTGCATCTTAATACCTTTGCTGATTTAGTAGGGAATACGGTATCTATCATCCTAAGAAGGCTTACCCGTCATCAATATATGTAAAAAGCTTTGCACAATTACTTCCTGCTAATCAATGGGTGGTTATCAACAATAATATAAGGAGGCTGATTTTTCTTCTGATTCTCAAATGTCATTCTTTTCACACTATGTGTCTCCAACTCTATGGCTTAATTTCATGTCCTCATCACCTTTCCTAGCAACCACAGAATGACCTGATATTCATATAGAACCAGGTATCTTCTATATTGTAAAATGGATCATCAAATTATGAATCATAAAACCCCTATGACTTCCTTTTGTACCCTGAAGCCAACATTTCATAGCTTCACACACAAATTCAAACCTCTAAGTCTGTCCTGCCAGGAACCTCTCTCATTGCCATCTGCCCTCACCCATACTGATCTGTAAGACATTGAACTTGACTTTCACATTTTCCAGTAGTCCACGGTTTCCATATTCAGTAACTTTATACATTTTGCTATCCTCCTTTTGAAGTCTCTCCAATACATTCACTTATGAAGTACCTACATCTCTTCAGGACCTCCTTTTGAATAACATTCTTAGTATCCTCAAGGAAGACGATGACTTCTTGTGTGCACTTAATTTGGATGGTAGGAACTATGATTGTGGGCTGCTTTTATTTATATCCATGTATTTTCTCTCTGTCAAATGTAAGTTACATGAAAGATGTAGCAATATCCTACATACCTTTCCACCCAGACCTGGTTAGTTGGTGACTGGCTATAACAGGAGCTGGTGAAATACATATTTCAAGAATGAATGAAAGAATGTGGGTTCACAGAATTGTCACTGATGAAAGAAAGAGAAGAAGCAGAGAATTGCTAAAATACATGTGGAAGGCATGCCTCCATCATTTTCTGAAGTTAGACCCCACATATGGGTAAATAATATATGTTGTATGAATTATAGAATATAGTAAACCATAAAAATTGTAGGAGTGCCTCATACATCATAAGAGTACTTTCAAAATGATCAGGGTGAGAATAATGATGATTTATTTGTTTTTATAGATTATGGTAGAACTGACAATAAGCCTTAACAAATTTGGTGTGTTTCTGCTGCTCTGTCCTGGAGAATCCTACCTTAGCCATGTGATCAAGTCCATGCTAGACTGCTGGAAGATGAGAGGACATGTGGCGGAGAGGCTGGTTGACACAGTTTAGTCACGATAGCTTACAATACAGCCCACAGGGTCACCAGGGTGAGAGAATTAACCAAGAAGATCAAATTATCTACAGCAAAATCACAACTGACGCCAGGCTCACAAAGAAGAAGAAGAGATAAAAAGTCCAACACAAAGACTCCCATAAGTTATAAAACCAGCATCTTAAGCCATTTCCTCTTGGGATATCTTATTATGGAACAATAGCTAAATGAACCAACAGGTAACATTAACAGAGGGTATTGAGATAAGTCTGCTGCTTCCTATTGTTTCCATTCCTTCAGGCATGTTCTAGTTTGCTAGCTGCCAGTATGCAATAAACCAGGAACAAAATAGCTTTTAAAAAGGGGAATTTAACAAGTTGCTAGTTTACAGTTCTAAGGCCAAGAAAATACCCCAATTACAAGTCTATAGAAATGTCCAATCAAAGGCATCCAGAGAAAGATACCTTGGTTTAAGAAGGCCAATGAAGTTCAGGGTTTCTCTTTCATCTGAGAAGGCACATGGTGAACACAGTCATGGTTTCCTCTCTCACCTGGAAGGGCACATGGCAAACATGATGTCACCCACCAGCTTCTTTTTCTGGCTTCCTTTTTTCCCTGGGAGGCATTTTCCTTCTTCATCTCCAAAGGTCACTAGCTTGTAGGCTCTCTGCTTCTCCTGGCTGTTTCATTCTTCTCTGCTCTTTCTGAATAACCTTCATTCTCCAAAATGTTTCCTCTTTTATAGGACTCCAGAAACCTATCAAGATCCACCCACATGGGCGGAGATATGTCATCATCTAATCCATCTTAACAACCACTCTTGATTAAATAACATCTCCAGGGAGATGATCTGATTACAGTTTCAAACATACAGCATTGAATAGGGATTACTCTGACTTTATGAAATGGGATTTAGATGAAAATACGGTTTTTCAAGTGTACATACATCCTTTCAAACCAACATAAGGCACTTGAAGACAGCATTGATGATCCACACTTATTAAAGTTTGCTTCTTAAAACTGTGCTTAAAAGTGACAACAGACAAGTTTCCTTTTCATATAACTAGGAGAGTTTTGAAGGATATGTGTGTTTATACAGTATATAACTAGAATCAGAAATCTCCATTGCCAGAGGTATTTTGAAGCCAGGAATCATAACTCTCATATCATTCATCCTTTGCTCAAAGGATTGAAGAAAATTCTGATGATAAGTGACATAAAGGGATGATAGAGTAAAGATAAAGTTTGTTCATTCACCTATACTTTTGTGTTTTTATGATATTTAGAAAAGGGCAGACACGTAATGCAGAGGATTGAGAGGATACACTTTTGTACACATCACAGGAAGTTCTCAAACAGAAGAGGGAATATGAGCCAATAAAATAACATAGAACACACAACACATTCCTGCACACCAATAAACATAATCCCTCATGTGCACACCAAGATTCTACACTTCAACAAGAAATCCTTCTTTGGTAAAATCAATGCTTAATTGAAAATTTTCCTTCACCATTTTTAAGATCATCTTTGATGTTATGGCCATATCATAACATATATTTATAAATGTTGTCTCCTCCTAGACTCCCCTTGAAAGACAAGTATTGAACGAACAGTTTTTCTTCTAGTACCTTATTCCAGAGACATCCATTATAATCACTGATGATAATGAGCTGAATAAGACAACAGGATCTTAATAAGGAGGATAAAGCTAGATGACCTTCTCTATGAAACACCAGTATGTGAAAGTCACCAATTCTAGAAAGGTCTTTCAAGGTACATTTATACAATGGGAAGACAGACACAAAAGTGAAGTGCTCCAGTTTCCTTCATATCATAATTTTGTAAACAGGTTTGACCGATATAGGTACATTTTCCAAGAGAGTAGGACAACCCACCACAACTCTTTTACTAAAAAAATAAAGAAAAGCTTGCTTGTGAATTTAAAGTCAATTAAGAAATAAATGTTCTTCAAGAAATCCATTCTTACAAGTTATCTCTCAACCAAGATTGGGAAAATTGTAGGAAGAGAGGGTAGGTGGACAAGGTGAAAGGATGTTTACTATGAAAGAGACAACTGAAAGCTTAATTTAAATAGGGTGCTTTAAATCAAACATATTATAACTCTATGAAATAAATAGAAAGAGACATTCTCTCCTTCCATGTTTGGATAAAAAGTCACAATTTCTGGATTTTTCATCCTTAAATCAGAAGCACTTCCATATCCCCATAATTTATGATGTTTTAACTTCCTACTGAGGAATTTTCTCAGAATATATATATTTTTTCCTTTTTTTTTTAATTTGCATATGGGCAGGAGGCACCAGGGATCGAACTCCAGACCTCCAGCATGGCAGGTCAGAGCTCTGCCTGCTGAGCCACGGCAGCCGCCCTCAGAATATTTTTATATCTATGTTTGCTCCATGTATTTTGGAGCACTGTGACAAGATTCATTTATGTTTATAATTATTATGTTGTCTTATTGTATTGATTTATTTATCAATACATATAATCATTCTCTGTTTTTGTTAATTGATTTTTATTTAAAGTCTATTTTATCAGATATTAATTCAGGTAATGCAGCCTCTTTCAGTTACTATTTGCTTGGAATATTTTTCCATCCTTTCATTTTCAAATGTTGAGTCTTATGGGCCTAACTTGTGGCTCTTGTAAACAAATTATAGTTATGACATGCTTTTTTATCCATATGCCAACCAGTGTCTGGTGACTGGAGAGTTTAAGCCATTTGCATAAAAGTAATTACTAATAAGGCACGAAATACTTTACTTATTTTGTCACTCATTTCTTATACATTTTATATCTTTCTCATCCCTAATTTCCTCTAATTCTGCCTTACTTTGTGTATAAATGATCTGTTGTAGCAACACAAATTGATTCTCTCCTCATTTCCCTTTCTCTGTATACTTCAGATATATTCTTTGTGGTCACCATGGGTTTGTATTTAATGTACTAAATCTATAACACAATAAGTTTGCAAGAAATCTCCCTTAACTTCAACAGCCTACACAATCTCTGTCCTTTGTCAATCTACCTCCCCCTTTAATATTCTTCCCGTCAAATATTAGCTCTTTATATATTTCATACCTAAAAACTTAAAAATGATTACTTCTTCTGCATTTGTATTTAGGGGGACTTCTGTGACCAGACACACGTTGCACACTGGTTGTGAACAGGTGGAAGGGCTGAGATCACAGTGCACAACTGTAAGTCTCCCAAGCCATAAAGGTTGGCACCCTCCCCCAGTGGCATGACAAGTTGATTTGGAAGACATACTGTGTTTACTGAACGGAAGGCTAAGTACAGTTAAAAAGTCAATTTCCACCCTAATTGATTTATAGATTCAATGTAATACCAATTAAAATACCAGCAACATGTTTCACAGATATAGAAAAACAAATAATGAAATTTATTTGGAAGGGTAGTGTGCCCCAAATAGCTAAAAATATATTGAGAAAGAAAAATGAAGTGGGAAGATTCACAGCACCTGACTTTAAAAACATTACAAAGCTACAGTGGTCAAAACAGAATGATAGTGGCATAAATATAGGTATATTGAGCAATGAAAACAAATTGAATAGTCATAAATTGACTTTCTCATCTATGGACTATTGAACTTTGATGAGGCAGTCAAGTTAACTCAACTGGTATAGAGCAGCCTCTTCAACAAATAGTGCTTGGGGAATTGGATATCCATGTCCAAAAGAATGGAAGAAGACCCCTCTCTCACACCTCATACAAAAATTAACTTAAAATTGATCAAAGACCCAAACATTAGAGCTACAATCATAAACTTCAGTAGGGAAACATCTTAAGGACCTTGTTGATAGTCAGTGGGTTCCTAGACCTTAAACCCAAAGTGTGAGCAATGAAAGAAGTCATAGATAAATGGTATGTCACGGTTAGGCTCATGTGTCAACTTGACCAAGTGGTTTTACCTGTTTGTTTGGTTGGGCAAGTATTGACCTGTGTATTGTGATGAGGACATTTCATAGAATTAAATCATGATCATATCAGTTACATCCACAGCTGATTACATTTGTAGTCAGCCAAAGTGGAGTGTCTTCTGCAATGAGTAATGCTTAATCTGATCACTGGAAGCCTTTTGAGGAGGATTCAGAAGAGACAGGCTCTTCCTGCTTCAGCTGGTGAGCCTCTCCTACAGAGTTCATCCAGATCGGACTCATTGGCTTCACAGCCAGCCATGCGGATTTTGGACTCTGTATTCCTGAGGTCACATAAGGCACTTTTACAAATTTTACATTTGTGAGAGTTCCCTGTTGATTCCGTTTCTCTAGAGAACCCTAACTAATACATGGTATTTCCTGGAAATGGGATACTTTTTCAAATCAAGTGGCTTTCTTGGAAAAATAAAAAGGCAGCCTACACAATGCGAGACAGTATTTGGAAATGACATATCAGATAAGGGTTTATTGGCCAGAATATATGAAGAGATACTACAATTCAACAACACAAAGACAAACGGTGAAAAGCAACATTGATGGGATGTACCATAGATACATAATGTAACAAAAATAGATTATTATCTCTGGTGTCTTCTTTCATAACCAGTAATCCCAGTCTAATCATGAGGAGAACATCAAATAAATTCCAACTCAGGGACATTTTACAAAATACCTTGCCAGCACCCCTGAAACATATACAGGACATCAAAAACAAAAAGAGTCTGTGAAACTGTCATTTATAACACATAGATGTAATGTGGTATTCCGGATGGAAGATGTTCAAAATAAGCAAAAATGGATGTGATTTTCTGGAAACTGTCTCTATATCCTTGCAATTTTTTAATAAGTCCTACACTACTTTTTAAAATTATTTATTTTTTCATTTATTTATTTATTTTTACATGGGCAAGCACAGGAAAGCATTCTGCCGCTGAGCTACCATTGCACTGTCTGCACTCTTTTTTAAAATTAGATTTATGAAGAAATAAATTATTAGTAAAATGCATAATCTAGGCACAAACTCTGACCTTCATTCCAGATGTAGTATATGCCTTGGAAAAGAATATGACTTTGCTGTAAGTCTCAATTTCTCTCCCATTAGATCAGAACAGAGATCTAAGTTTCACTTAATAATTGACAGAACTAAGAAAAAAATGACTATAGCATGTCCGACATTGTGCTTCCTATTAATGAAGAATATTTCTATATGCTGTGATTCAACCCCACCCACACTAATTCCCCAAACCTCCAAGTTTACAGCCAATGTGAAGTTTCCAGCCTGCATCACTTCATCAGGAGTTTGAAAGCAGAAAATGATCCAGAACTATCCACAAGGCAAGAATTTTCTTGAACATCACCTTTGATAAACCCTGCACTGACTCTCCAATTACTTCAAACATAAATATCAATCTTGTGGACAAACTCAAAGCTCTCTGTTATCTGGCTGCTGACAACCTTCTCCACCTCATGTTACTTTTCTCACACCCTCCCTACCATTGTTCATCAGATATTAAGATCTCCTTTTAAACTTGACCACACCCTACAAATATATCAATCGCACAATTGTGTCCCTGTCTTCTTTTCTTGGTGGGGTTATATCCTCTTCTCTTCTTAGAATTGCTAATGGATGCTTTAGTGTATTCATCATCTCCCTCGACCACAACCTTTTTTCTTGGTAGGACTTTGGATGATTATCTCTTCACATTATCCTTCTTGATGCCCCTAACGTTACTCTCAATAAATAGGGTCCTGGACGCATAATACATTCCCGACCCTTATGACCTGACTCTATGACTTACCCAGAAGTTATTAAAGAATGTTCTGAGTTCACCAATGATGAGTCTTCCCTGAATGATAGATCAAGTTGCAAGCTCTGCTCCCAGAAAGGTCAAGTAGATATAAATATGCTTGAGGTCACTAGAAGGTAAAATTACATTTGCACCTCAGCAGAGATTGGTAAACCAGGCTTGAGACAGTGTAGGCAAAACATTTATGTTTCCATGCTGTTATGAATTTTATTCCAATGAGCCTCATTAATGAAGTATTCTTTTGTCTCTCTACTCCCTTAGATATTTAGCTCTCTGGAAACATAAAAGGTAATGCAAAGCAAACTTGGATCTATTTTGACCCTAGGGAGAAAGCTTAGGAGCTTCTTGTCCATCTCTTATCCCAGTAGACTCTCACCTTTCTTTAGCTGTGGGCTCTAGTAGTGCAAGATTTCCCATAATGATTTCCCTATCACTGATTCAGAAAAGAGATTCTGGGAGTACTAAAATATCTATTATCTCTGATTTCTATCTTCTAATATTTGATTTATGGGGCTGTCCTCTCAACAATATTTCTGCTTGTTTCACTGCTTTTCCTTTCTCCCCAATAGTTAGCAATATTTGTTCTACTCACTTAACTATTTATTTTCAGTCATTCAAAAAGTATGTATTCAGCAATAGTATATGGTATTCAATAAGCTACAGTCTGAGAAGATAAAAAAGAGTAATATAATATGTCTGCTGCCAAACAGCACAGAGTCATGGAAATAAATAAATATGGCCCTGAGGCTGGTATTGAAGTCCTGATAAAGTGTAATGCTATGTGAATGAAGATTAGCTTTTCCATTTCTGATGAAATGGATCCTAGGGCTCTGATAGGGTTGAATAAAAAGATTTGAAACAATGAAAGAAAGATAACAGAACTTTGGGTAATGAAAGGATAATAGAAGAGATTAAACATATCTTAGAGGGACATGGCAGCATATTTTGAATTTGCAGTAGAAAGGATTGGCAAACTATAAGATAAGATATAGAAATTGACAGACTGGAGACAGAGAGAAAAGATGGAAAAACAGGAGCTGGGTCTCAGGGAAATGAATGACAACATGAGGTGCATAAATATATGCTCATGGGTGTCCCAGAAGGATAAAAAAAAGTGGAAAGTGGCAGAAAGAACACTTGAGGGGATTTTGCCTGAAATTTCCCAAGTCTTAGGAAAACATAAATGCAAATACCCAGGAAGCACAACATACTCCAAACTGAATGAATTCTAATGGGTATAAACCTGTGCTAATGCTAACCAGAATGACAAATGTCAAAGATAAAGAGTGAATCCTGAAAGCAACTGGAGAAAAGCAATTCCTCACTTACAAAGAGACTGTAATAAAATGAAGGACCAATTTCTCATCAGTATCCATGAAAATGAGAAGGCAATGGTATAATATAGTTCTCTCTGAAGGAGAAATACTAGATCCGAGAATCATTTTATCTGGAAAAACTGTCCTTCACAAATATGTACAGTTTAAAATATTCACAGGTAAACAGGAAATATTTCTCTCTCAAGAAATAGTAAAGGTAGTTCTGCAGGTTGAAAGGAAAAGAGAGGAGAGAGAAACTTGGAGGGGAACAAAGTAAGAGTAACTAAGAGGATAAAAGAAAGGCAAATATAAGGATGGAATGCAAAATTAAAGGATGAAATATTCAATGTACTTACTGCTTCTAGAGTAATACCACTATGTGAATGGATTAATGCACTCATCAAAATATGCGGATTGGCAGAATGCAAGAAATGTATGATCTATCTGAAGGCTTTCCTTAGTCCAAAGGCAACAAAGAGATTGGCAGTGAAGGCTTGCATAAACATGTTCCATGCAAACTTTAACCAAAAAGTATGGGGTAGCTAACCTAATATTGGATAAAATAGACTTTAAATGCAAAACTGTTATATGAGACAAATAGGACACATTATATTAATACTAGGAACAATTACCCACGAAGAAATCTCAATTATGAACGTTTATGATCCTAACCAGAGAACATTAAATATATATCATCAGTAACTAGCAAACTGCAGTGAGAAATAGCCATCATTATACTAATACTTCGAAACGTCAATAAACCACTCTCATTAATACACAGAATATCTAATCAGTATATAAATAAGGAAACCAAAAACCTGAATATTATGATAAATCAAGTAGACTTAACAGATATATAGAGAACAATGGACATCCAACAGTAGGACATATATTCTGCTCAAGGGCTCTTGATCATTCTCCAAGATGGACCCTATGTTGTGTTGCAAAACAGATTTCAATATATTTTTGAAAACTGAAATGATCTAAAACACTTTCTCTGAACACAATATATTTAATATGGAAATCAATAGAAGGCAGAAGAACTGGAAAATTCACAAACTTGTACAAGTTAAACAAGACAAACAAGCAATCTGTAGGTCAAAGAAGAAATTGCAAGAAAAATCAGTAAATACTTGAGAACAAATACAACCAAAAACACATATCAAAACAGATGTGATTCAGTGAAGGTAGTTCTGATATGGATATTTTTGGCCTTAAATCCCTGTATTATATAAGAAGAAAGAGCTAAAACCAATGATCTAATTTAACGCCTGGGAGAACTAGAAAAAACAATGGTAAATGAATCCCAAGCAAATAGAAGCTCAGAGTTCACTATGGGCTGTTCTGAATTATCTGTATAAACTGTACTATGAGTTGAAGAAGAAAATCAACATACAGCTACTCTACACTAAAATCTTATATTAGAGGGAAAATCTGATTGCCAGAGTTACCTATCAAAGTATTCAAATGACCAAAATTCAATAAACAATTTGAAGATATGCAAGGAACAGGAAGACACGAATACCGCATTGAAAGGAAAAAATAAATGAACTTCAAAGAAGTATTTATACTGGAGGAACTAATCAAAGACACCAAATGATCTCTTCTATATAGGGTCACTGAGCTAAGGGAAAACACGGACATAGAATTCAAGGAAATCAAGAAGATGATGCAGAAATAAAGGGAAAAATCAGTAATTTTCAAAAGAGAGTTTGGTACTTCCACAAGAAGTTAAGCATAGAATTGCCATATGATTCAGCAATCCTGTTATTAGGAATATGTTCAGAGGAACTGAAAGCAGGGACAGGAATGGACAATTGCACACCAATATTTATAGTGGCATATTCACAATTACCTACAGATGGAAACAGCCCAAGTATCTATCAGTGGACAAGAGGCTAAACAAACTGTACTATATACATATGATGGATACCAGGGAGATGTAAGACAGAATAAAGTCATGAAGCATGCAACAATGTGGATGAATCTTGAGGAAGCTTTTTTTGTGCAAAATAAGCCAGAAACAAAGGGACAAATCCTGTATTGTCTCACTAATATGAACTAACTATAATGAGCAAACTCTGAGAACTTAAGTTGAGAAACATAGGCTATGAAGAGATAGAGAGAGGGTTGAATTTGGGCACTGGATGCTGAAGGAGTACAAAATATTCAACAGGATTGATAGTCAAAATCCAGAGATGGATACCACAACTGTATGTGATGGTTGCCCAATATTGTAAGTATAATGAACAAAGCTGAATGTGAGTATGGTTCAAAGTGGAAGTCTAGGGGCTTTTATGACACCAGAAGGAAAGATAGAGGATAAAAACTGGACTGTATAACTTAGAAATACCTAGAAAAATTTTACATGAGAGAGAATAAATATATTTCACCACTGCAAGTTGTTAAAAATTAGAATGGCATATGGAAAAAAATACAATTAATGCAGACTAGGATATAGTTACTAGTAACATTGCAATATTCTTTAATTAATTGCAAGATAAAGCAATATAACAAAACCAAATGTCAACAGAGGCACATGTATGGTGGGTTATGGGATTCTTTTTGTAATTTCCTTAATTTTCTCTTATTTCTTGGCAAAGGAAGTGGACATGTTCACATATAGATTGTGGCAGTGAAAGCATAACCATGTGAATATAGTGGGAACCATTGATTGTTTACTTAGGATGGATTGTATGGTGTTTGGATAAAGGTTTTGAAAACAAACAGGAAGATACAGGGGCTAGAGAAAATGTGGAGAGAGAGATGTATGTGTTCACTGTTGTTAGGGAAGTAGCATGGGGCGGTCCCTCTGAGGGGCAGTGTGGTGACTCCAGAGGAGACCAAATATACTTTTGCCATAGTATCCCGCAACCCTGTTATTAGGTATATACTTGGAAGAACTGAAAGGAAGGATTTGAATAGACATTTGTACATGGTGTTCATGGTGGCAGTTTTCATGATTTGCAATGGATGGAGATGACCTAAGGAAGGGTACATCAGCTGATAAACAGAAGGTTAAACTATGGTGTAACATCCAATGGAACTTTGAGCAGCTGCAAGAAGGAATGAAGTTGTGAGGCATGCAACTAGGTTAGTGAACCCTGAGGACAGTATGTGGACTAAACTAAGCCAGGAACAAAAAGACAAATATCATAAAACTTCACCAATATGGACTATCTATGATGACAAACTCAGAGAGTTGACCTCTAGAGCATAGACTATCAGCAGAAGGCCTATTTCGAAAGCTTCTAGATTGTAAACTCTGATAGCAGTCACATCTACTCCTGAGTTTTAAGTGCTATTTCTAAATTCTTAAGTGCTGAGCTCATTGTGTATAACCTGATCCTTCCCTGGAAATTTGGGTATCTGTGCAACACCAAAGATTAAGAGAGATCTGAAGCTATGAAAGCTAATATTACTCCATATAACAATTGCTACAAAAGCTGAAAAAGAGACAGACTTCAATCAGAGATATGAGGGAAGCTGATATGGTTAGGACTATGGTAAATCAGACTAAAAGGTAAAGTATGATAAGAAGCATATTTTAAGACATTAACTTCCAGATGATACCAAACGAAGAGCTGTTTATTTGGTCCAAAATTTATATTTTCAATTGCAGAGTACCTAATTTAACTTGTATGGTCTGTTTACTCAATAATCCATAATCTCATGGAATCTTCAATAGTGAGTGAGATCTTGTTGCTTTGTAGAGGTTAGTGTGATGTCTTGATGCATCCCAGAGTAATCTTGGCAGAAGATAAAAAAGATTTGCAAAGTTCCCTTGAAGCGCTGGAGGAAAACATGGAAATAGTAAACTTCTCCACCTAAGGAAGACCTGATATTGCCACCAGCATTGGGTAGTACCACTTTAATAGGCCAAGACCTTGATCTTGGGGTTTGCCCTTTTGAAACATATTCCTGCAAAGAAGATGAAACTCCTTATAATTATGCCTGAGTCATCCCGAGGGAACTGCTTTTGCTGCTCAAATGCAGCTTCTCTCTTTAAGCTTTCTCCTCAGGCAAACTGTCTGCCTTCCCTCTATATGGGACATGACTCCCAGGGCTGTAAATCTCACTGGTAACATGGAACGTGGCTCCTGGGGGTGAGCCTGGCCCTAGCATCATAGGATTGAGAAAGACTTCCTGACCCAAAGGGGGAAGAGAAATGGAGAAAAAAATTTAGTAGCTGAGTGATTTCAAGCACAATCGAGAGGTCATTTTAGAGGTTTTCCTTATGGATTAAGTAGATATCTGTGTTCCTTTTATGGGGGGTATTGGAATAATTAGAGGGAAATACCTGAAACAAAATGTAGTCTTGTCTTGAAGATGATTGTATAATATATGGTTTTTACAATGTGAGGAGTGATTATGAAAACTTTGTGACTGACACTACCTTTATCCAGTGTATGGACAGATGAGTAAGATCATAAAGACAAAAATAAATAATAAGTGGGGAAAGGGTGAGGGATGTTTTGGGTGTTCTTTTTTACTTTTATTTTTTATGGAGTAATAAAAATGTGCAAAAATAGGTTGTGATGACCAATGCACAGCTATATGAAGATACCATGAACACTGATTGTATGTCTTGGGATGACAACAATGGATGGTATGTGAATATATCACAAAAAATTGTATTTAAAATAAACAAGCTGAATGATACAAGTGCAGGAGAAAATGTGGAGAGACACTGTTGGATGGAAAGTAGAATCGTTCAGCCCCTCTGGAGGGCAGTGTAAGCCATGCAACAAGGTGAGTGAAACTTGAGGACATAATGTTGAGTGAAATAAACCAGCAATGAAAGGACAAATATTCTGTGGTATCTGTCCTGGTTTGAAAGGATTATGTACCCTAGAAAAGCCATGTTTTAATCCTGATCCATCTCGTGGAGGCAACTGCTTCTTTTAATTCCTGAATAGGGAGTGAGATCTTATTTTTCTGTACATATTACCATAATACTCTGATACATTCCATAGTATTTTGTACAGAAAATAATAAAGAGTTTGTAGAGTCCTTTTGAGGGACTGGGGACAATGTTGAAGTATTAATCTTCCCCATCTGGGGAATTCCCAAATAATCACAATCTTAAGGCAGGTCCTTATGAAAGTTATTTCTGCGATGGTGATGCTAAGCCTACTTATACTTATGCCTAAGAGTCACCCTCAGAGAATGTCTTTTGTTGCTCTGATGTGGCCTCTCTTTAAACCAAACTCTGCAAAAAACTCACTTTCCTTCCCACAATTGGGGTATGACTCTAACGGGTGTGTCTCCCTGGAAACATAGGATATGACTCCCAGGGATGATCCTGGCCCTGTGATCATGGGATTGGAAATACCTTGTTGACCAAAATGAGGAAAAGAAATGAGGAAAAATTCAGTTTCAGTGGTCAAGAGATTTCAAATAGAGTTGAGTAGTCCTGTTGGAGGTTACTCTTATGCAGGCATCAGCCAGATATTAAATAATCCCACAGTATGCCAAGCCACCACCAAAAGTATTCCTTAAAATCCTGAGGGAAACATAGGATTCTAACTAAGAATCTACAAAAGTTCTTCTCATTAACTTTATTTTATTCAGAAACCATAGGAGTCCAAATTGTTGCTATCCAAATTAAGCTTGAAACCCAGAGGTAACAGTTTCTTAAAGGATGTCTACCAGTTTCTTTCCTTACCCAGGAATGTCAACACCCTTTTTCAGCATGAAAGCAAAATGGTCATTGCTAATATTTCCCTGAAGATTGAGAGAAGGATCAAATGACAGAGGAATGTGTCACTGGATATAAGAGTTTAACAAATGATTGTGACTACTGACTCATATAGATAGGTCACAAATTTTTATTTTCTTGTTTGTTAGAATACCCAGAAGGAAATAACTGAAACTGTTGTAATCCATTAGCTTTGATATTTGATAAGGATTGCATTACTCTAGAGCTTTCATCATGTGACCATTTGAATGTAAAAACCTTTTGACTGACATTCACTCTATCCAGGGTACGGGTAGATAAGAATTAAAATAAAGACATGTATGAAAAACTATAATAATGGTAGATTGGGAATATGGGGGGAAATACCCATATGTAAACTATGGACAATCATTACAGTACTACTTTGATAATTTTTCATCAATTTTTAAAACTGATAACTAATGTCAATAAAGAAGTAGAGTTACAACAAAAGTATTATCATCCATTGCAACAAACTCTCCACAGCCCTGCACGTGTTGATGGTGGGGTCGTGCACGTGAATCTGCATTTTATGAATGAGTTTTCCTTAAACCACAACTTCTAATAAAATAAAAACATCAAATACAGCATCAATGGTTGAAATATACATTTAGGAAAATTTAAAATTTCTCTAAAGTGAAACTCAAAGAAAATCGGCTGCAATAGAAACCAAAGTGGAACCCAGAAAAAGACATTAGACAACAAAACAATTTATGTTTGTAGATTTTCCATTTCCTGTAGCTATTGCAGGTAAAGCATTCCCTGTCACATTTTTTCCTACAGCACAACTGACCTCCTCTGGCTAATTCAAGTGATTCTTTTATCCATTGACTCTGTTTCCACCCAAGGTAATAGATAAAAGCAAAATATCTGCATTCTGAAACTCAAGGAGATGAAACAGATAAATAATCTGTTTGCTTGATTTATCTCAGAGCTTCGTGTTTACATTCAATAATTCTGAGGAAGGTGATCTGAAATTGAAGGAAAATGTAAATATTGCCACTGTTGGAAAACCACTAGGAGATACTATCCAAAAACCTCTCATCCAACCTTGGAACTCAGTCATTTGTTTCTCTTTGAGTCTCAGCTTTTGGCAAGGGTGGAATGATTCATTTCTCTTATATATCACATACATGCCCTTTAACACTGGCTACATGAGGGCTTTGTCACCGCTTTCTTCAGTGTATGAATTTAAATCCTGTTCCCTATTTCTGATTGTGTTTATTCTGACTTTTCCTACTCTTAACAATTACTCTTCCAACAGAAAGCATATATTTCTTGGTATGTCTTAAATTTTGCATGAAAATATCCCAGTAAATAATTGTTGGATGTATCCAATGAAATACTATTGAACAGAGCATACTGACTCAAAAGGAGTCTTCTCTTCCTTCTATATAACATAACATTGACAGTTTGAAGACAAGAATTAAATCTCCTATATCTGCTGGAAAAATAATAGTATTTTCATCTGTAAAATGGTGTTTATCTCTCACCATGATTCCTGAAATTTTCTTTTGCAGATATATACATTTTAATGACTCTTCAACATTTTCCTTCAAACAAATCCCAACACTGCAGTTCTTTCAGCAATAGTGCATAATTTGATTATTTTTCCTTGTATCTGTGTATAGATTCTTCAAGAATAAAATTTAATTTTCTGTGAGAACAAATCTGTCACCTCAGTTCAAATTGGATTATAATTGTTATTACATAATTTAACAGTTCTGGAGAAGGATAAAGTTGTACTAACAATCCCAGGAATATTTTTCATCTGAGAAATAATTGGAGTTGCTGGAATGGTAATAGAAGTAAAGCTTGAAGAGTTGATGTATCTGACAGAATAGTAAGTTTTCCATTACTGACTCAGGACATGCTCTACAAAGTGTCTTTTCTTCAGAACATGTCTATGAGCTGGGCGTATTGTACAGAAAACAGGAAGTCTTTCAAGATTTTGAAGGAGATACAATCGCCCTGCCTCCTGAAGTACACTCAAGTGTAAGTAAGTCTGGCATTCTGCATGGCATCTACATGATATGGTGTGACATGGATGAGGTGGAGTGCCCCTTAACAAGCATTTTTCCCTTCCTCCAGTTTTAGATTCTGTGTTGGAGAGGATGGTGAACTAGCAGGTGCATATATAATCAATACTTATGGGAAGAATGTCTTACTACCTGAGTTGCAGAAAATGTTGCATTTGCTGATCTAACACTTTAGTAGAGTCTTCTTGATTACACAGTGTTCCTGAGGTTAACAGAAGTATCACATTTCATGGCTGGACTCTTTTCTAGTGGCTTTGTTTTTTTTTCCAGTTTTTTTTTCTACTTGAAAGACATACCTCTAGGTTTTCCAAAGATATTGAGAGTATATGCCTACAAAATTCCTTCACAAACTTTTTAGAGATTGTTTTGGAAAGAGATTTCTTCTTAAGGAAAAGGAGTAATGCAAGTAAATTATTAGATACAGGAACTGATTGCAAATGCATATATCTTCCTGGATTAGATTCTGGGAATTGGTAGATGATATTGTTGGAAGTGAGACCACAATGATGCTGTGTACTTTGTGTAAATGCACACAACTAGTGCATGTATATCAAGGCAAAGTATGATTCACAATATGTTGTTTATAGTCAATCCTAAAAGAAAGTGTTTATCAAAGACTTTTGGAAAACTGTCTGCTTTATGTGACAAAATATTTTATTGAGGATTCAAACTCAATGAATGTGGAGTAAGGTGGGTCTTTTATTTGTCCTGGAGAGACATCACAAAATGAAAAACTGAGAATTTTAAACCTCAGATTATGGCACAATACAAACCAAGAAATTTGCAGTGCTATATTAATCCAATCTCTTTTCTGTGTAAATTACATTTCTGATGTGGGTATGACTAAAACAGAGTCTGATCCTTGTGTTAATATATTGCAATGTAAATGAGTTCATAACTCTGTAAAAGATATAATGTGAATTAAATAAATGACCACGTCTTTTTTTCCCCAGTTGGACATTACCTCAGAGCAATCTCTCATCTCAAAATATCACTCTAATTTGCCAATGGCTCTGATGAAGAAAGCATTAGTGGTATTCTACCTCACAAAGAACATAGGGATCTACAAAAATCCGTGGTATTATTACCTAATATCTTGCATTAATGGTTGAAAAAGACTCAGAAGGCAATGGGAAAATGAACCAAATTTCTTTCGGGATTAGTAAAGGAAGCCTATGATTGTAGGAAGTGCTAAGGAAAAGTTACTGAAAAATGTCCCTGCCTATGCAAACAATTTTTAAAGAGCAAATTTGTATCCCTGAAAGAAATCCAACGAAAGTAAAACCATGAACAATTGAAGAATCAGGGGCTGTAATGTCTCTTATATCCTCATCTAATTTTTAGGGAACTCTACAGCAGACAGTCACAGATGCAGATGGATGTGGTTTATTGAAACTTCATCATGTTGTAACTTAAGTCCAGGATGTGCCCTATTTCAAGAGCTGATTAACACAACCCTGGCAACAGGTACAGAGCATTTGAAATGACAAATGGTTTTTGCCAAAAACATATAAAACACGAGCAGTTTATTTCTGCTTTCAGGGAGACAATACATCTTCACACCTCCAGTAATTACAATAATTTTATATGTCCCTAATGACCTGTATTAAACATTTACCACTGCATATTGAGGCAGAAGAGTCAGGCTCAATACTGCATCCTGGGAATACACTCCCAGATGTCAAATGATTAAAAAAAATACAGAATAAACAAGAATGTTTCGTGGATGAAATGTAGAGATAAACTTCTAGTAATAAAGCAAATAGCATATTTTCTTCATTTACATTGATAAAAGTAATTTGATTTACATTTCCAGTATTTAACTTCTGTTAATGAAGAGTAAATTTCTGTACATGAGGCAACGTGTCCTTTAAGGAGAGACTTTCTCAGTTGGAAATTGTTTTTAAGGCATGCTTTATGTCCTTGTTTCTATCACTATAGATAAAGGAGTTCAACATGGGAAGGACCACTGTGTACATCACAGAAGCTATTGCAGTTGCCTTCGTGTTTTGTGTAGCAGCAGAACTAGGATACACTCCAAGAGCTGTTCCATAAAACAAGGACACCACTGAAAGATGAGATCCACAGGTAGAAAATGCTGTATACCTGCCTCCACGTGATGAAATTCTCAAAACAGAGCATACAATCTTAGAGTAAGAAAAAAGGATGCCAGTGAGTGGAATAACACCCAGAATTCCATTTGCAAAATACATCACTAGGTCATTGAGGAAAGTGTCAGAACACGCAAGTTGGATTACATGAGAAAGTTCACCAAAAAAAGTGAGGAATTTCCCACTGTTTACAAAAGGACAATCACAAAACCATTAGGCCATGTAAAAGAGAGTCCAGAGCACTCAACATCCATGACTCCAGCAGCAGGACACCACAGAGCCTGGGGCTCATGATGACCATGTAATGCAGTGGGGGAAAGATGGCCACATAATGGTCATATGGCATCAAGGTTAAGAGGCAGTTGTCTAATATTCCAAAAACTATGAAAAAACACATCTGGGTGAGGCAGTTTCTGTAACTTATAGTTTTGGTCTCTGTCTGGATGTTCACCAGCATCTTTGGGACAGTGGTAGAGGTGAAACAGATGTCTGCAAAAGACAAGTTAGCAATGAAGAAGTACATGGGTGTGTGCAGGTTGGCGTCAGAGATGGTGGCCAGGATGATGTGCAGGTTCCCAATGAGAGTGACCAGGTACATCATCAGGAACAGAGCAAATAAGAGGGGCTGCACTTCTGTGTTTTCTGAGAGTCCCAGAAGGATAAATCCTGAAATGCATGCTTTGTTCACTGCTTCCATGTAGCTCATGAAACTACTGGAACAGAGATCAGAGCAAGGCAGTTTTAGGTACAAGCAGCATTCAGCAAATTAACAAAAATGCTATGGTTTGTATTGTGAACATTTTGAAATAATTATTTCTTATATAGAAATTTATCTGAAAATGTCAGAGTAAACAAATGTTCCTGTTTCTCCTTGATGCAATTGCTAACAAGCCATCCTTGTCCATAATTTTGAACTTTTTCCCAAGGCAATATGTTCCACCTCAAATGTTCTTAGACTTTATTTCATTCAAAAAACATATGATGAAAAAATTGAACAAGAATATTGGTGATGGTAGCACAATATTTTTATTATAGTCAATATTACTAAATTGCAGACATGAAAATGAATAGAGTGAGAAATTTTGAGTTGTATATTGAGTATTACAATAAAAATTTAAAATAAATGTTTCCATCTTTATGGATAGAAAGATCAGTATTGTTAATTTGCCATTTCATCTCCACCTGATCAATACTTTCAGCACAATCCCATTCCCAAAAGCAGGAAGTCAGTTTGTAGCTGTCGGTGAAATAATTTTGGAGTCTCTAAGGAAAGGCAAAAGTCCTAGATGGCCTAAACAATACTGAGGAAGAACAAAGTTGTAGAACCAGTGCTACCTAATTTCAAGTCTAACTATAAAGACATGATGATCAAACCATACTGTGTTGGTGAAATAGATACATGCACTAATCTGTGGGAAGCCAGTAGACACACAATCAAATGTTAGGGCACTCAAAAACAGACCCACACAAATGGAGTCAACTGGCCTTTAACAAAGGGCAAAGACAATTTAATGGAAAATGTATGAACTCTTTAGTAAATGCTCTGGAACAATGGCATACACACATGCAATATAGAAAAGAAACTTAACCGGGCATTGCATACATTTCACAAAAATTAGCCCAAAATGAATCCTGCACTCAAAATTAAAAATGCAAAGTGTAATACTTCTAGAATAAAACATCCAAGTAAATCTAGGTAGCCTGTACTTTGGTGATGAGTTTTTAGAAATAACACCCAAATCGTGATCCATGAGACAAGAATATTGATAAATTGGACTTCATAAAAATATAAAACTTATGCTCTGTGAAAGACACTGATAAATTATTTGCATATAAATATATAAAGAACTCTTTCTTAATAAGAAAGGAAACACCCAATTAAAAAATGGGACAAAATTTTGAACAGAAACTGAAATGAAGAAGATATGAAACCAAAATTGTACAGCCAGAAAACAGTTTGGCAGTATCTAGCAAAACTAAGCATAGTCTAACCATTCAGTCCAGAAACTGTGCCTTTATGTATACAGCTAATTTGAAAACTTAAGTCCACACAAAAACTATGCGTGGATATTTATAACAGCTTTATGTATAAGCTACAAAGTCTGAAAACAACCAAGATGTCTTTCAAGGTTAAAGGATGAACTCACTCTGCTTGATCTGTACAATGAATATTATTCAGTGATAAAAATAAGTGATTCCTCTACTCTCAAAAGACAAGGATGCATCTTAAATGATTACTAATAATTAAACTGATTACTAATAAGTATACTTTCAACTGTATTATTGTATGAGTCAAACAAAAGAAACAATAGAATGATCACTGGTTGCCAAAAGACTGGGGAGAGGGAAGGAGGATTGAACAGGTGAATCACAGAGCAGTTTTTAGAGCAATGAATCTATTCTCTATAATACTAGACTTATAGACACATGACTTCATGCATTTGATAAAACACACTGGACTTTACAAGACAAAGACTATGCAAACAGCAGTACATGCAAATGAAAGATTCATTGTCAAGATAATAGGAATACCAGGATGGAATGCAAAATGTAACAAAACAATCTCATTCTATCACACGTGTATGAAACACCCTTACTGAGATGATGAGGGGACGAGGTGCTGAAATGGTAAAACTGGATATGAATGGAGTCTGGAAAATGAATAGGACAGAAACCGTGCATGAGCATGGTATTCTAGTGGATAAAGTTTAGCTCACCAGAGTGTGGGTTGACAATTCTATCACTTCCATATTGGAATCAAGCAATTAAGTGGATGGATGGCAGGTGAGGAGAATATGTTTCCCACTACAGAGTGGGTGGTTAACCATAAGCAAGGGAAAGAGTCTACAATATTTTGTATGATAATGGTTTAGAGTTAGACACATTAGCATGAGTACCTTAATATAGATAGAGGGATACATGTAGACATATTTATAGATATGTGTATATGTACAACTTGGCAGACACACGTATTTCCTTACTCTGTCAGTGGAGAGCGCTTACAGGTCTCAGTAACAAGGAACACATGTAGTGTCCAGACCTTGGTTTTAAACACCATTCTTCAAATAAGTGTTTCCTTGGAGAAATGGCTGATATATACAAGAAGAGCCTGGATCATCTTGTACTACCAGAAATTAAGTAGGTACATAGGGATGGGGATAAATCAAAGACATGCGGAACACCAATGAATGACATCCCACTGCCAAACCTAAATAAACTGCAGAACAAAATAAATAGAGTAGTATTTTATCAGAACCCCAAATATATAATAAATGTCATGAGACTATAATGACTTAAATCAATTATTTAATATTTGAATAAGAAGACAAAAATTTCCCATACAGAAGCATTCCAATGATTTATGTAGATACTGCTGTCTCAGGAGGTTGAAGTTAATTCCCACTCCTAAAGTGTGTCTTCACATATTAATCCCCTTCCAAAGGTGATATATGGAAAAGCAGGGGAATGAGGAACTTTGAAGTGGGGGAACCTGACAAGCATTGTTGTTGAATGTCAACATCAACAGTGAAGAGTCACACTGATGAGATGTATCCTGGATACATAATGCAAAGAAAATAGAATTTAATCTCTAGTGCTTTCTGCATAAAGCATAATCCCAGACCAATCATGAAGAGAATATCATGCAAATCTCAACTAAGGGACATTTTACAAAACACCTGACAAGGACCATTGAAAAATATCCATGTCATCAAAAACAAGTAGAGTCTGAGAAACCATTGTTTTCAACAAATAGATGTAATGTGGTATTTTAGTTGGAAGATGTTCAGAATAGGGTAATTTGGATGTGCTGTTCTGGAAACTGTCTCTACTACCCACTCAATTTTTCTGTAAGTCTCACACTGTTTTATAAATTACGTTTAATAAGAAGTAAAATTGTTAGTGAAATGCAAAAACCTAGGAAACAACTCGGAGCTTCATTCCAGATGTGATTACATGCCTTGGAAAAGAATATGACTCAGCTGTAACATTCATATTCATCACCCATTATATCAGAAGAGAGATACAAATTCCATTTAATAATTGAAATAATTAAATTTAAAAATTACTATTAAATGTCCAATATTGTGCTTAGTATATATGAAGTCTTTTTTTATATGCTGTGATACAACCCCACCCATACTTATTCCCCAAACCTCGAGGCCCACTGCCACTGTGCAATTTCCAGCCCTCATCATGTCCCCAGGAATTTGACAACAGAAAATGATCCAGAATTTTCCACAGAGCAAGAATTTTCATGAACATCACCTTCTATAACCCCTGCACTGACTCTTCAATAGCTTCAAACATAAATATTAATCTTGTGGACAAAATACAAGGCTCTCTGTAATGTGGCTGCTACAACCTGCTCAAGCTCAGGTTGCTTGGTTCACCCTCCCTACCTTTGTTCATCAGATATTAAGATCTTCTTTTAAACCTAACCACACCTTAGAATTTTATTGATCGCACATTTGTGTCCATATCTTCTTTTCTTGATGGATTCTACCACTATCTTCTCTTGGAATTGCTAATGTAATGAAAATGTTCCTCTAGCCAGGCTCAGTTCAATTTTCAGCTCCCTTGGGAAACCTTCACGAACTTCAACTGGATGAGTCCAAACTTTTGGATCCACTTCACCAGGACTTCAGTTTCCACCGCAGAATATAGGATGTGCCCATTTCTATGTTTGTTGCCATATTTAGATATAATCTCTTTCAAATAAACAACACTGTCTTACTCATTTATTTATAATGAGAATAACACTTAGTGCCTACCATGAAGGAATTAATGAACGAGGTATTTGTTGAATGATTTAAAGAAAAATTGATGGGCAGCTGCCGTGGCTCAGCAGGCAGAGCTCCGACCTGCCGTGCTGGAGGTCTGGAGTTCAATCCCTGGTGCCTCCTGCCCATATGCAAATTAAAAATAAATAAATAAAAATTAAAAAAAAGAAGAAATTGATGAATGTGGTTAAAAAATTACTTCCATGAAGGAAGCCCATGAGTGTGAATAACATTAGATGACACAGATATGAGAAAGAAGATACTTTAGTGTATTTATCTTCTCCCTTGACCACAAGGGTTTTACCTGGTTAAGACATTGGATGATTATCTCTGTGTTATCCTTGTTGAGCCCTAAAGTTACCACCAATCAAAAGGGTCCTGGATTCATAATACATTCTCCACACTCATGACTAGATTCTATGACTCACCCAGAAATTATCAAAGAAGATTCTGAGTTCAGCAATGCTGAGTCTTCCTTGAATGATGGATGAAGTTGAAAGCTCTGCTCCCAGGAAGGGCAGGAATAGGAACATACTCATGAGGTCTCTAGAAGGTGAAATTATGTTTCACCAGAGATTGGTAAACCGGACTCGATATAGTGTAGGTAAAACATCTATGTTTCCATGCTTTCTATGGATTTAATTCTGATGAGCCTCATTAGTGAAATCTTCTTTTGTTTCTCTGCTCCGTAAGATATTTAGCTACCTTGAGGTAACAAAAGGGAAATGCAATGCAAACTTTGGTCAATTTTGATCCTTGGGAGAAAGTTTTGGAACTTCTTGTCCATCTCTTATCCCAGCAGACTCTCACATGTCTTTAGCTGTGGGCTCTAGTAGTGCAAGTTTTCCCATAATGATTTCCCTATCACTGATTCAGAATAGAGATTTTGGGAGCTCTAAAATATCTTTTGTCTTTGATTTATATCTTCTGATATTTGATCTGATTTATGGGGCTGCCCTCTCTCAAAAATGCTTTTGCTTGTTTTACTGCTTTTCCTTTCGCCCCAATAGTTAGCAATATCTGTTCAATTCACTCAATTATATATTTTCAGTCATTCAACAACTATGTATTCAGCAATACCATATGGTAATCATTAAACCATGGTCTGAGAATGAAAAAAAGTGTAATATATTGTGCCTCTTGTCAAACAGCAAACAGTCATGGAAATAAATAAACACAGCACGTGATGGTGTTAATGAAGACCTGGTGAAGTGTAATTGCATAAGAGTGAGGATCTGTTTTTACATTTCTGCTAAAATGGATCCTGGGTACTTGGACAGTGATTATGTTCAAGCTATAGATCTTTTGGGTATTATTGTCATCTTAATAATATTAATTATTTCCATCCAAGAAAACAGGTGTCTTGCCTTTTACTTAGGTCCTCTCTAATTTCTTTCAGCAATGTTTTCCAGTGTTCAGTGTATAAGTGCCTCACATCTTGAATTAAAATTATCCCTAGGTATTTTGTTTTTTAATGCTGTACTGAATGAATTAAAAAAAAAACTTCCAGCTAGGAACTACCTTTGCTGGTATAGAAAACACGAAAGACTTTTTTCATATAATCTTGGAACTTGCATTTGGCTGAATCTATCTATGACCTCTAGGAGTTTTCTCCTGGATGAATTCCTATTCTCTATATAAAGGTCATGTTGTCTGTGAATACAGACAGTTGCCCTTCTTTCTTTCCAATTTGGATGGATTTTATTTCATTTCATTGCCTTAATTACCAGTACAATACTGAATAGGACCAGTGAAAATGCACTGTATTTTTCCAGACCTCAAAGGAAGGCTTCAACTCTTTCAGCTTTGAGTATAATATTAGCTGTGTTTTCCTAAGGCTCAAACTGAGACTCTATAAGGGTTTAATGCACTAGGTTTACCTTCCTGGAACATAATTCCCAGAGGATTCCCAGGGCAGATAAATTCTGAAAGCCAGAGAGACCAGCCTCTCCAAGATTGTCAATCTGAGATGATGGAATGGTAGCCCGTGGCAAACTCTGGGATCTGTTCTGTTACTACTTGTTTATGTGTGCTTTGAAAAGTATAGGTTTTGTCTTTCTTTGCTTTGTATATATGTTATATTATACAATAAAAAGCCCTGAAATATTTAAATAATTAAAATATATATTAGCTGTGTTTCTGTGTATATGCCCTTTAGCATATTGACAAAGTTACCTTCTGCTTTTTTTTCTGAATGATTTTATAATTAAATGGCAGTGGTTTTTGTCTAGCACACTTTCCTCATCAATTGAGAATAACTAATTTTTCCCTTTCATTCTGCAAATGTGCTGTATTACACTGATTGATTTTCATATGTTGAACCTCTTTGAATTGGTGAGATAAATCCTACTTGGACACAGTGGATTATTTCTTTATTATTTAGTTTAATTCAAATTTCTAGAATTTTATTGAAAATTTTTGCATCTTTATTCATAAAGGCAATTGGTCTTTAGTTTAACTTTTTTCTTATGTCTTTATGTTGCTTTGGTGTCATAATAATGTTAGCTTCATAGAATGAGTTAAGAAGAGGTCCTTATTCTTTGATTTCAAAGTGCTTCAGCACTAGTGGAAGTAAATTTTCTGTGAATGTTGGATGGAATTCACTATTAAGCCATCTGGTCCTGAACTTTGCTTTCTCATCGGTTTTTGATTACTGATTGAATCTATTTATTATAGGTCTGTTGAGATCTTCAATTACCTCTTGAGTCAAATAGGAAAGATGACTTTGTAGCAAGTTGTCCATTTCTTCTAGATTATCCAGATTGTTGACATACTACTGTTCATAACATTCATTTCTAAAACTTTTAACTTATACACAATCTGTTAATAACCTCATTTCATTTTGGATTTTAGTAATAAGCTTTCTTTTTTTCCTACCACTGAATCACTCATACACCCCTTTCTTCTTCTTTAATATAAGCACCCACAGCTATAAATCATCTGCTGTACAGTGATTTTGCTGCATCCCATTAATTTCTGTATGCTGTGATTTCCTTTCCATTTGTCTCAAGATATTTCCAGATTTCCACTGTGATTTATTTTTTGACAATTTGATCGTTTGAGTTTGTTGTTTAACTTCTAAGTATTTGTGTATTTTACATTAAATTCTCCTATTTATTTCTAAAAGAAAAACAGAAAAATACATATTTTTCTGCAGTACTCATGGATGATTCTCTGGGATATACCAGATATTTGTTAACAACACAAGTCTCAATAGATTAAAAAAATTGAAATTATGCAAAGCATCTTCTCTGACCACAGTGGAATGAAGCTAGAAATCAATAAGAGAATGAAATGGAAAATACACAGATATGTGGAATTAGACAACAAATTCCAACAATCAAACGTCAAAAAATAAATTGGGATGCATGGGTAGTTCAGTAATTACAATGCCCACCTTTCATGCGGGAGACCCAGGTTTGATTCTTGGACCATGCACTCAAAAATAAATAAATAAATAAATATAATGAATCACAATGGGAATCTGAAAATATCTTGAGGCAAATGGAAAGGAAACCACATAATATAGGAAATTCTGGGATGTGGCACAATGACTGTTCAGAAGATGAATTATATCTACAGATGCCTATATTTCAGAAGAAGAAAGATCATAAATCAATAATCTAATTTCACATCTTGAGGAACTAGAAAATATGAGCAAACTGAATCTAAGGTTAGTGGAAAGAAGGAAACAATAAACATTAGCATATTGGAGTTCAATGAAATGAAGAGAAACGCAATTGAAAGAACCAATGAAACTAAAAGTTGCTTTTTGGAAAAGATCAATAAAATTGCAAATATTTACACTGAAAAAAAAGAAATAGAGGAAGTTTGTTATTAAAATCCAAAATGAAATGGGGTCATTAATAGATATTGAATAAATTAAAAGGTTTAGAAATGAATACTACGAAAAATTCTATGCCAAAAATCTGGATAAACAAGAAGAAATGGACAATTTGCTACAAATTCAACTTTTATAAATTGATTCAAGAGGAAATTGAAGACTTCAACAGACCATTATAAATAAAGAAATTCAGTCAGTAATCAAAAACCTACCAAAAAGAGAAATCCTGGCCCAGAGAGCTTCAATAGTGAATTCCATCAAACATCACAGAAAAATTAATTCCCATATTACTGAAACATTTTGAAATCAAAGTGGAAGGAACTCTGCTTAACTTGTACTGTGAGGCTAACATTATTGTGAAACAAAAGCAACATAAAGACATAATAAAAAAGAAAAACTAATGCTTTGATCAATAAAGATGCAGAAATTTTCAGTAAAATGCTAGCAATTGGAATCAAACAGAATAGTAAAGAAATTATCTACTGTGACCAAGTGGGGTTGCCCTTACAAATACAAAGGTGCAAAAAATAAAAAAATCAATGTAATACACCACATTCACAGAATGAAAGGGAAAAAAAATCACATAATCTCAACTGATGCAGAAAATGTGTTGGGAAAAACCAATACCTGTTCACTATAAAATCACTCAGAAAAGTCACAGTAGGAGGTAACTTTGTCAGTATAATAAAGGACATTTAGACAAATCACAGCTAATATATATTTTAGCATTTTTATTGTATAAAATGGCATATATACAAAGCAAAGTAAGAAAACAAGCAATAATTTTCAAAGCACATTTCAACAAGTAGTTACAGAATAGAGCCCAGAATTTGTCATATGCTACCATTCCATCATCTCAGATTGTTCCTTCTAGCTACTCCAAAACACTGGCAGCTAGAAGGGATATTAACATAGTGATTCAGTAACATTATCATTTGTTAAATCCCATTTTCTCTATTATACCTCCTCCTTCTCCTTTAATCTTTCTACCAATATTCAGAGATCTTTGGGGAATGTCAGATCTATTTTTTTCATGCTGAGAAGGGGTGTCCACACTAAAAGATAGGGTGATGTAATTCATTGATAACCTTGGAGAGCCTTGTCCCTCTGCTTTTCAGGATTTATCTGATGTAGGAATCCTCTGGCAATTATGAATTCCAAGAAGGCAAACCTAGTTCATGAAACCCTTATAGAGTCTCAGTTAGAGGCTTAGGAAATACAGCTAATGTTACACTCAAAGCTGAAAGACACCTGGCCTTCCCCTTGATGTCTGAAATAACAGAAGGAAGTGAATTTTCACTATTGTCATTCAGTATTGTACAGGAAGTTTAGCCAAATAAATTAGGCAATGAAATGAAATAGAAGGCATCCAAGTTGGAAAGAGAGGAGTGCAACTGTCTGTATTCACAGACAACATCACCTTTATATAAAAAAATAGAAATTCACCCAGGAGAAAATTCCTATGGCTCATAGATGGATCCAGCAAAATGCAAGCTCCAAGATTATATGAAAAATTCAGTTGTGTTTTCTATACCAGCAAAGAGAGTTCCTAGTTGGAAGTTTTTTTTAAATTCATTCAGCACAGCATTAAAAAGCAAAATAACTAGGGAAATTTTAAGTCAAGAGGTGAGGCACTTGTACATGAAATATTATAAAATGCTGTTGAAGGAAATTAGCAGGACCTACATAAATATCAAGACACCTGTTTTCTTTGATAGGAGTAATGAATATTATTAAGATTTCAATAATACCCAAAGTGATCTATAGTTTGAACTTGATCCCTGTCAGAGTCCCAGGATCCATTTTAGTAGAAATGTAAAAGCTGATTTTCATTGATATGGAATTACACTTCACCAAGATTTCAGTATCACAATCAGGTGCTGTATTTATTTCCATGACTGTTTGCTGCTTGACAGGAGACACAATATATTACTCATTCTTCATTATCAAACGATTGCTTAGTGATTACCATAGGTGTATTGTTGAATAAATATTTGTTGGATGACGAAAATAAATTATAGAGTGAGTTGAACAGACATTGCTAACTATAGAGGAGAAAGGAAAATGAGTGAAACAAATGGTAGCCTTGTTGAGAGAGGGCAGCTCAATAAATCAGGTCAAATATCAGAAAAAAGAAATCAGAGACAAGATGTTGTAGTGCACCCAGAACCAGTGATAGGGAAAGCACTATGGGAAAACTTGCAGCCAAAGAGAGGTGACCTCACAGAAGGAGACCATTGGGCTAAGAGATGAACATGAAGCCCCAAAGCTTTCTCCCAAGGGTCAAAACTGACACAAGTTTGCATTGCATTACCTTTACCTCCAGAAAACTAAATAAATTAGGCAGCAGAGAGACAAAATAATGTTTCATTTATGAGGCTTATGGGAATTAAATTCATAAAAGCACGGAAACATAAATGCCTTGCCTACACTATCTCAAGCCTAGTTTATCAATCTCTAGTAAGATAGGTAAGATAGAAACATAATTTTGCCTTCTAGAGACCTCATGAGTACTTACATCTTCCTGTGCTTCCTGGGAACAGAGCTTCCAACTTCATCCATCATTCAAGGAAGTACCTGCTTTGGTGAACTCAGATGCTTCTTTGATAATTTCAGGGTGAGTCACAAAGTCTGGTAATGACTGTGGGGAATATATTATAAGTCCAGTACACCATTTATTGAGAGAAACTTTAGGGATATCAACAGGGATAACACAGAGAGATAATCATTCAAAGTCCTACCCAGGTAAAGAGCTCGTGGTTGAGGGAGGCAATGAATATAGTAAAAGATCTTCTTTCCCGTATCTGTCTCATCTAATGTTAGCTCACACTGATGTGCTTTCTTCATGGAGGTATCTTATTAATCACATTAATCAATTTTGCCTTAAGATCATTCAACACAAACCCATTAATAAATCCAATCATGGTAAGCACTAAGTTTTACTCTCAGAATAAATGAATGAGTAAGACAGTGTTCTTTATTTCAAAGAGATTGCATCTAAATGCAGCAACAAATATATGAGCACATGCAATATCCTGAGGTGGCAACTGAAGTTGTGGTGAAGTGGATCCGAAGTTTGCACTCATCTGTTGAGATTCGTGAAGGATTCCCAAGGGTGCTATGAGTTGTACTGAGTCTGGCAGGAGGAATATTTTCCTTACATTCGCAATTGTAACAGGAGAAGAAGATATAAACCCACCAAGAAAAGAAGATAGAGACATAAATGTGCGATTGATATATTTGTAGGGTGTGGTCAAGTTTAAAAGTAAATCTTAACATCTGATGAACAATGGTGGGGAGGGTGTGAGAAAAACAACATAAGCTGGGGAAGGTTGTCAGCAGCCAGATAACAGAGAGCTTTGAGTTTTGTCCACAAGATTGATATTTATGTTTGAAGTTATTGGAGAGTCAGTGCAGGGTTTATAGAAGGTGATGTTCAAGAAAATTCCTACTCTGTGGAAAGGTCTGGATCAGTATCTGTTGTCAAATACCTGTGGAAGTGATGAGGGCTGGAAATTGCACAGTGGCAGTGGGCTTGGAGGTTTGGGGATAGAGTATGGGTGGGGTTGAATCACATCATATAAAAATATTCTTCATTAATACTAAACACAATGTCAGACACGTTATAGTCATTATTGTTTCTTAATTCTGTTAATTATTAAATGAAATTGATATTTCCATTCTGATGTAATGGGAGATGAATTGAGACTTATAGGAGAGTCATATTCTTTTCCAAGGTATATAATCAGATTTGGAATGAAGCTCAGAGTTTGTTCCAAGATTTTGCATTACACTACTAATTTTACTTCTTCATAAATCTAATTTTAAAAAACAGTGTGGGGGGCAGTGCAATGGTAGCTCAGTGGCAGAATGCTACCCTGTGCCTGCCCATGTATAAATAAATAAATAAATAAATAAATAAATAATTTTAAAAGGCAGTGTGAGACTTATAGAAAAATTGTAAGGATAGTAGGGACAGTTTCCAGAAAATCATACCTATTTTTGCTTATTCTGATCATCTTCCATCCACAATATCACATTATATCTATGTGTTATAAATGACAGTTTCACAGAATCTCTTTGTTTTTGATGACCTGGATATTTTTCAGGGGTGCTGCAATGTATTTTGTAAAATGCCCCTCAGTTGGAAATTGTTTGATGTTCTCCTCATGATTAGACTGGGATTATAGGTTATGGAGGAAAACACCAGGGATAAATTTTTTTCTTTGCAGTATGTGTCCAGTGTACAACCAATCAATGTCACTTTTCACTGTTGATGTTGATATTCATCAACAATGCTTGCCAGGTTTTCCCACTTTAAAATTCCTCATTTTCCTGCTTTTCCATATATAACCTTTGGGAGTGGGTTAGTACTTTAAGACACATTTTAGCAGTGGGAATCAACTCATCTTGAGACAGCAGTATCTACATAAAGTTTTGCATGCATTTGTATGGGAGTATGTACAGAAAACTCCAAGAACATGGCATAGGGGACTCATAAAAGCAACAAATATATTTTCTGGATAACTTGAGGAAAATGTGGCCCTGACACCTATGTTCAAATGAACATGAAGCTATCAGAAATACTACATCACTCCAAGCATTAGCTGCATCTAACTACATGGTATGTTGAGAGCCCATCTCTGTTTAATCTTCACATTTTGGAAGGGGAAACCCACCCAGGAAATGCATCTAATATTTCAAAATTCCTTTCTTTTTCCAATAGCTAAGTCTCCTGTCTAACTGAATTTCTAGTGTCTAATCTCCCAGCAGGATTCAACACCCTAACCTCCTGTAAGGGAATAGAAAATTACTGATTCTGATAAATTGCAAAGTGATAAAACAAAAGGCCATATCGATGCAAAGAACGTTAAGATGACAACACTGAAGCAAGAACACTTTAGCTCTGGTTATCACTGAGCAAACATGATATCCCTGCACTTATTGAGAAGTCTGGAAAGAAATAGTATATTTCTTTTTTGGTTAGGAATTGTGAGCTTGAGATGAGGGGCAGGTAGAGAATATTTACATCGAGGAGAGCCTTGAGGTTCTAGAGAAGAATTTGAATAGCTTCTCATTAAACCTGTGGATTAACCCTCAACTCCTTCTCTTAGTAGTTCATTCATTTGTTGACAGAAGAATTGGAAAAATGATGCTTTAAGGCTTACTTCCATAAATATCACAATAAAATTTATTTGCGTTGAAATGTATAAATCTTGTAGACTGTTGCTAAGATGGCACCAGTCTCCCAGTTTTCTTTGTATCCACCTCTTTTGCGATAACAAAATGAAGCCCCACTCATCATTAGATGGAGCCTATTTATCCTCCATTGAATCAGGGTGGGAATGGTTATATTTTGTTTTGCCAAAAAGAGTATGGCTGAATTGATGGTGTGCCTCAGGAGGCATTGGATTGTTCCTGATGCTCATTCTTGGAATCCTATCTCAGTCATGTGAAAAATACAGAATGCCTGCTGGATGAGGTGGAGGAAAGACAAGTTGACCCAATTAACGTCCCAAATAGCCCAACCAACAGGCAATAGAGACATCAAGAGTGAGAGCTCAACTAAGAAGATCAATGTGGACTCACCTCCCAAAAAGCAAATGAATGAAGACTCTTGAAGAGACACAAGATGAAAAGAGCTCCACACCATACACTCCCATAAAGTCATAAAATCAACATCTAGGGCCATTTAGTTTGGGATGTCTTCTTTTGACACAACAGTCAACACTGACAGATATAATGGTGTTGGGAGAAGACTACAGCTTCTGATTGTTTACACTATTTCAGACATTTGAAGACAGTATTGATGATCACCAATTATTAAGTTTACTTCAGGTAAAAATATTTAAAAGTTCCCAGGTAAGATTCCCATCCAGACAAGAAGGAGAGTTTGGAAGGTATACATGTTTGTCAGGTATAACTAGTGGCCCTGAATCAGAATCCTCAATTGCCAGAGGGATCTTGTAGGTAGGAATCTAAACTTTTGTATCAGTTA
The DNA here is from genome assembly GCA_004026745.1 of Myrmecophaga tridactyla. Classification (NCBI taxonomy): domain Eukaryota; kingdom Metazoa; phylum Chordata; class Mammalia; order Pilosa; family Myrmecophagidae; genus Myrmecophaga; species Myrmecophaga tridactyla. The sequence continues at coordinate 34,689 of PVIY010026086.1, forward strand.
TATTTTGACCATGAGGATATAAGTAAATTTTGATGATAAATGAAATACAGGGGTGACAGAGTAAATACAAAGTTGTTCATTCACTTGACCTTTTGTGTTTTTATGATATCTATGAAAATGGAAGACAGTTGATTTAGACTAAAAGAAAAAAATCACATCTGTAGTCAGCACTGGAAGTTGCCAAGCGGAAGTGGGAAAAAAGTCAATAAAGAACATAGAATGCAAAACACAGTCATGCATGCCAAAGAACATTTACCTTCATATATGTGTACTGAGATTCCATAATTCAATGAGGACACCCACATCATCTTTAGAAAAGCAATGCATAATTGAATATTTTCCTTCACCATTTTTTAAAGATGATTTGTGATGAGATGGTGATATCATATCATATATTTGTAATTTGGTTTCCTTCTAGACCCTCCTTGAACTACACATATTGGGCAAACAATTTTGCCTATAGCACCTGATGCAGAGACCATCCATGATAAGCAGTGAGGACAATTTTTGAAGAGAACAAAAGGATCATAATAAAAGGATAAAATCTGATAAGTTCCTGTAAGAAATACCAGTATGTGAAATTCTGCAGTAGCAGATAGATCTTTTGAGCTAAAGACAGACAACTAGATAATAGCCACAAAAGTGAAAAACTGCAGTATTTTTTGTAGTAAACTATTATAGACTTAGGTAACTTGGGTATTTTTTTCCATAAGAGCAGTAAAACTTTCCAACACTTTATCAGTAAAACAAAGAAAAAAGATGCCTGTAATTACAAATGTCTTTGGGCTATTTGTTATTTACAAGTTGTTTCTCATCCAAGATTGAGAAAAACATGAGAAACAGGAAACTGGACAATAGGAAAACTGTTACTATCTAAGCTAGAAAGAAAGCTTAATACATGAAGTAACTTAAGGTCAAACACATGGAAACACTTTGAAATAAATAGAAACAGACATGTATTAGTTAGGGTTCTCTAGAGAAACAGAATCAACAGGGAACACTTGCAAATATAAAATTTATAAAAGTATCTCACGTGACCGCAAGAATGCAGAGTCCAAAATCCACAGGGCAGGCTGCGAAGCCGACGACTCCGATGGAGGGTCTGGATGAACTCCACAGGAGAGGCTCACCAGCCGAAGCAGGAATGGGGCC
>PVIY010026087.1:0-35854 GCA_004026745.1 Myrmecophaga tridactyla
AGTATACAATTCAAGGGTTTTTAATAGCAGAGTTGGGCAATCATCACCACAATCAAATTTAGAGCACCTCCCAAAGAAACCCACTAGGATCTTGGTTTCTCTTAAGTTCTAAGCTGTGAGGCATGTATCCATGCCCACAGGCACATGACAATGCAGACAACCTCATCACCTCTGGAAGAGTATTTGTAAAATGGCTGAGACCTGCTGGTTGTGGAGCACCCACCCAACCCCTACCCACCTCTCTCCAGAACATCCCTGAGAAGAGTTCTCAATCCAGAGCCCAAAGGAAGTCTGGAAACCTTAGAAAATATGTGTGGGACATTTTCCCAAGAAAGCCTATAGCTTTAATCAGATCTCCAAAGATCTGAGAAAAAGAAATTAAAAATTAGGAACCACTGTGTTTCTAACTTTGTAAGGTCCCATGTTCCCAAATAGATGGAGAGCTCCTTGAGGACAGGAACAATGTCTTGCACATAAAAAAGTCTCCTGCAGAAATGCAAATCAAAACCACAATGAGATATCATCTCACACCCACCAGAATGGCCATGATCAATAAAACAGAAAACGACAAGTGCTGGAGAGGATGTGGAGAAAGAGGCACACTTATCCACTGTTGGTGGGAATGCCAAATGGTACAACCACTGTAGAAGGCAGTTTGGTGGTTCCTCAGGAAGCTAAGTATAGAATTGCCATATGACCAGGCAATATCATTGCTAGGTATCTACTCAGAGGACATAAGGGCAAGGACACAAACGGACATTTGCACACCAATGTTTATAGCAGCATTATTTACAATTACCAAGAGATGGAAACAACCAAAACACCCATCAACAAATGAGTAGCTAAACAAACTGTGGTATATACATACGATGGAGTATCATGCAGCTGTAAGACAGAATCAAGTTATGAAGTGTGTATCAACATTTATGGACCTCGAGGACATTATACTGAGTGAGATTAGCCAGAAACAAAGGGACAAATACTGTATGGTCTACATGAATATCAGTGAGACCATAAAGTATTTATAGAATTTCAGTTAAGAACAGAGACCGTCAGGAGATAGAAATAGGGTAGATATTGGGTTATTAGAGCTGAAGGGATACAGATCGTGCAACAGAACTGATTGTAAAAAATGCAGAAATGGATAGCACAATAGTACCCAACTGTAATACAATAATGTTAGTACACTGAATGAAGCTGAATATGAGAATGATAGAGAGAGGAGGGCTGGGGGGCACAAATGAGATCAGAAGGAAAATAGATGATAAAGACTGAGATGGTATAATCTAGGAATACCTAGAGTGTACAATGATAGTGACTAAATGTACAAATTAAAAAATGTCTTTTGCATGAGGAAGAACAAAGGAATGTCAATATTGGAGGGTGCTGAAAATAGATGGTAATTCATATTTGAAAACGTTATATGTAAGACTAAAGCAAAAAATGTTTATTTGGTACAAAATTTATATTTTGACTAGTGCATTTCCTAATATATGGACAGTTTAATTGAACACCATAAGTACATGGAACCTTGAGTAGGGCATGAGATTTTGTAGTTTTGTCCAGAGTGATGGCCCAATAAATCCCAGAGTGATTTGAACAGTGAATAAAAAAGTATTTGCAAAGTCCCCTCAGGGGAATTGCAAGAAAGGGGGAAAATTCAACTTCCCCATTTGGAGAATTCCTGATATTCTCACAAGCAATGGGGACAACCAAAGCAATAGGCCGAGCCCTCAATCTTGGGGTTTGTTCATATGAAACTTATCCCCACAAAGGATAGTCTAAGCCTACTTAAAATTAGGCCTATGAGTCACTCCCAGAGAACTTCTTTTGTTGCTCAGATGTGGCCTCTCTCTCTCAGCCAACACAACAAGCAAACCTACTGCCCTCCACCTCTCTACGTGGGACATGACTCCCAGGGGTGTGGACCTTCCTGGCAACATGGGACAGAAGTCCTAGAATGAGCTGGGACTCAGCATCAAGGGATTGAGAAAACCTTCTTGACCAAAAAGGGGAAGAGGGAAATGAGACAAAATAAAGTGTCAATGGCTGAGAGATTTAAAAAAAGAGTCGAGAGGTTACCCTGGAGGTTATTCTTATGCATTATATAGGTATCACCTTTTTAGTTAAGGTATATTGGAGAGACTGGAGGGAAATGCCTGAAAATGTAGAGCTGTGTTCCAGTAGCCATGTGTCTTGAAGATGATTGGATAACGATACAGCTTTCACAATGTGACTGTGTGATTGTGCAAATCTTGCGTCTGATGCTCCTTTTATCTACGGTATGGGCAGATGAGTAAAAAATGTGGATTAAAAATAAATAAATAATGGGGGGACAAATGTTAAAATAAATTTAGTAGATTTAAATGCTAGTGATCAATGAAAGGGATCTATAAGGGATATAGAAAAAATAGGGGAAACAAAGGCTAAAATATATCAGATAGATGGAAATAGTAGCAGTCAATGAGAAGGAGGGATAAGGGGTATGGTATGTATGGGTTTTTTTCTTTTTTCTTTTTCTGAATTGATGCAAATGTTCTAAGAAATGATTATGGTGATGATATTGTGAGTTTTTTATTATATACCAAGACTGGAATGATCATATGGTAAGAATGTTCGTGTTTGTATGTTATGTTTAAAAAAAATTAAAAAGACTCCTGCAGCGTGCAGCACTCTGGAAGGAGCATCAAAGACTTAACACTGAATGTTTACTCAGCTGCATATGCCAAAGGTGAATGTCACGCTGTCACCTAAAGAGTAATAACAACAGCTAACATGTACTGAAGTTCTTATTATGGGCCAAACGTTCTTCTCAATGTTCTATACATATTATCCCACGTAATCTTGCCAGTAACCATATTATCCCCATTCTCCATGTGGGGAGACAGGGGCCCAGAGATGTTAAGTAACTTGCCCAAGAGAGTCTAATAAAAACGACAGAGCAGAATTAGAACCCAGGCAGTGTGTCTACAGAGTGCATACTTGTAATCACTCATTCAAATAACCAAATCAGTGCTGGGGCTTAGTCGGAGGTCGCAGCTCAAGCAACAGGTTTGACCGAAGTTCTGAGCACATAGAGCTGTACGAAAACGAAGCTCAGAGAGGCTTTGCCATCGGCGCACATTACTGGGTGACATTTCAGTAGGGCGAACTCTATTTATACTTAAACCTTCTTATTGCGTCAATGCTTTGCACATAATACCTGTTCATATACGCATTCCCTTAAACAGGAGCGCGGAGGGCTCTGCAGTACACACATGTCTGAGGAGCTCTGGCTGGATAAGGCCCAAGGAAGGCAGGCAGGATGATATCATGGGGAGAATGTCAAACTAAGAGGACCAAGACTGGGCTCTAGCCCCTGTGCAGCTCCCAGTCTCAGGGACCTCGGGGAGAACTTTCCCTGGCTCAGTCGCCTGTCCTCTCGTCCATACAGTGGTCAGCTTAGACTAGAGTCACCGTGCAGCGGCACACTGTCCTAGGGGCTGCGTTATAGCAGCGTAACCAAGTCCCTCCTCCCTGGATGTTTACAGGCCGGTGGGGGGGATACGAATGACCGACTGAGATACTCACAGAGAGTCAGCAGTGTTCAGGGCCATGGAAACTATGAAGCCAGGTGATATAATAAGACAGACAGATTGATAGGGAGAAGAAAGACCATAGGTTTGAGCGGTCAGAGAAGACCTTCTAAGAAAGTGACATTACAGCAGATGATGAGGAGGGGTCAGCCATGCAGAGATCTGGACGCAGAGTTTTCATCTGGCCTGGAGGGATCGGCAAGGACAAAATCCCCAAGGAATGCTCAAGGAACTGAAGACGGTTCACACGGCTGCAGCAGAGAGAGTAAGGCGAAGAGTGGAAGGAACTTAGAGAGGGAGAGAAGAACCAATTCCATTTGAATCCTGCAGCCATGGCAAGGGGCTTAGATTTTATAGTAAGTAAAATGGAAAGTAACTTCATTTACTCCAGTTACTACTTAAAGTAACACACTTTAAGTAGCAGAGTGGCACAATCAGATTTATGTGTTTAAAATGTCACTCCAGCAACTGTGTCAAGAATGAAAGGTAGGGGATAAAAGTGAAAGCAAGGAAACCTAACTTAGGAGGCTTTTGCCACAGTCCCAGGGGAAAGGATGATGGCATGGCTCAAGGTGATACTTAGGGAGGAGAGAGCGGTGGATGGACAAATACAGTATTTTATGACCTAATGGATTAAATCGTGAAAGGTGGGGAGGGCAGGAAAAGAAAAGAGAATAGTCAAGAATGACTCCTAAGGATGTGGCCTGAGTAATTTTGGACGAGGGGACCATTTACAAAAGTGAGAAACACTGGACGGGAACAGGTTTGGAGCGAGGAGGCAGCACGAAATCAAGAATTCCGTTTTGGCCAATTTCAGTTTGACATGTATCTTAGCCACCCAAGCAGAGGTGTCAAGCAGGCATTTTGATATATGAGTCTCAAATTCAGTATGGGAACAGCGAGAGGAATACAGATTAGAGAATCTAGCTCTGGGGCCCCTTCCAGCTTTAACCATCTATGATTTTGTGAAATGAGAGACCAATGAGGTGGGGAGAATTAATTAATAACAGCAAAAAAATGTCGAGTCTTTTGTAAAGCACTGTCCTAAGCACTTTCCCAGCACTCTTTTATTTAACTCTCAGAACAGTATTGTGTCGTAGGAGCTCTCACATTCCCTGCAAAGCTCATGGCAGTTCAGTAGCTTGTATGTAGTCAGCAGGATAAGGAAGCTCTAGGAAATGAACTCAAGTGTCTCCTTCTCCAAAGCCCATTCTCCTAACAGCACACGGGATTCAAAGGCTAGGAAGAGGGTAGGTGGGGAGAAATGGTGAGGCAGGGCAAGCATGCTAATTAGCAATCCCCTTGGGACTCAGAGGTAAGGGGCAGGCAGAGTGGCATGTTTCCCAACATAGTATCTGCTTATTGTCTCAGAACCCAGATTGGAGCGTTATCTCAAGGAGAAAGAATGTTTAGTGATTTAGGATCCTCTACCAGGTTTTCACCCAACACGCTCAAGAGCAATGTCCTGCCTATTCCACTAGGGTTCCCTCAGGGCAGGGACTCTGGTCACTTCCTCTTTTCTACTCCCCCAGCCTACTTCCTCTCCTTGAGAACCTGACACAGTGACAGGTGACATAAGCATGCTCAAATCAGGGCACAGAAGTCAGGACTGAATGCAACGCCCTGAACACAGAGCCTGGGCATTGCTTTTCTCCTCTGACCTGCGGCGCACCCACGCCTTCCCACCCCACCATGCTCCCAGGCAGGTCAGCTCTGGGCTGGCCCTCCCACCTGAAAGTCCTATGCACATTTGTTGATGACAGAGACAGAAATAACAATTTTACTCCAAAGACGTGATTATCGAAGCAGTAAACATGTCATGTACCAATGCCTGAGCCAGCCTGGCATCCGGAGCTGTCTGGGAATGAACAAGAAACTCATCACAAGGGAGATCCCTCTACAACCAATCCGAACGGATTAAATAAATTCTTTTGGCTTGCTGCAATCTTACACTAAATATTCTTGGAAATAAGTGGGCCATGGGCTAATGCTTAGAAATCTTTCGTAATAAAGATATTCAGGCGGTACTATAACTCTCGTTATAGGACTTGACCTGAATAGGAAAAGAAACCAAATGGAGCTATTGAAGGATGGATGGTGCTAGATTCCCAGGGGAAACAGCAGCTCTCTAGCAAAACTTTAAAAACCAACCTCCCTCCTCCCCACCCCACCCCCAAGGGGGTTTGGGGATGAAAACTGGGGAGAGAGGAAAAATGCTTCTGGAGTAAAGGAAAGTGTGTAGACTTAGACTTCAGAATCAGAGGGATCAGAGCTCAAATCCCTACTGTGCCATTGACGTACGCGTGGCCTTGGGAACTTGGTCATGACATCTGAGCCTCAATGTTCTCATCTATGAAATGGGGACAGAGGAACTTCTGTGAGGAGTAAGGGAGATTGTATTTGGAAAAGTACCAGGCACAGTCCTTGACAATACAGTAAGTTTGCAATCAATACTAGCCTTTTCCTCTTCTCTTCAGATATCAGCATTTTTTTTGCCACTTTCTAAACATTTTAGCAATTTTTTAAAAATTACTTCAGTGGAAAAAAAAAAAATGGCTACTTCTGGCCCAAGAGGTATAATGGGAAGACTCCTGGAAAGAGAATTGGAAGGTTTAATGGCAGCAAAGCTCCTTGCAGGTGAGACCCTCTCTGGATTCGTCTCCAGCTGTGAAACAAGGCTGTGCCCGCCCCCCCCCGCACTGGGATGGCTGTGAGGACTGCCTGAGTCTCGCGTAGAAGGGCGCTGTGGAAATCACGAGGTGCTCTGCAGAGGAAAGCACCGCAAGACCGCTCACAGGTCAATCCACTGCCCGTTCAGTTCACAGGCAGGGGGGAGGGTGCACTACCCCACTCACAGGGGCCCCACCTGGGGGGTCCGGGTCTGCGTGTGAGCCACACCACAGAAACAAATCCTTGAAGGCGGAGATGAGGCAGCTGCAGAGGTGGAGCTCAGAGCACTCGGGGAACAGCCCACGCTCAGTTTCCCCGATTAGCAAGTGTCTGTCAGTTTGGCTTCCCCAAATCCTTGGAATCAGGAAAGGAACACAAGTGTCAAGAATATTCCAGTCTCTCAAAAAAACATTTTCCACATTGGATATGAACCCACACCTCATTTTTCACACTCCATAAAAGGTAGAGAAAGCAGGCAGGGAGAGACAGCCAGTCACTCATAAACCTTGAAGCGGGCCTAATCTGCAGCCTTCTTCGGGGCAGACAATGGGCCTTAACATCGTTCCTTTCTCTGGCATCGGGAAGAATGACCCCGACTGCGTAAGGGGAGCTTAGAGGTGGGGGCAGTTAAACTAATCGGAAGGCGTGACATCTGTACACTGGACAGTGATTCCACTTTCTGCTACTTATTCTGCACAGAGGGGAGGAAAAAAAGACGTGTCGGTCATCATCCTAAAAAAAAAAAGCCACCAAGCCAGGGCTGGACAATTAGTGTTGGAGTAAGTGCTCATCCTGTGATTGCTCAGCTGGGGCCCAAAAACTTGTAAATGCATTTAGAGGACAGAAATAGAAGATGTTGTGAGAGAGAAGAGAAACCTGGCCCATCTGCCAGGAGAAAATGTCCCGAAGCTGCCGGGAAATTGACTCAGTAGGGATTTGGGGTGTGTCAGTATAAATGGGAAAAGTGAATAAATAAAACCCCATCATTGAAGCTAGTCCCTAGGCCTCATCCTCCTGGCTGCTCTCCTTGTGCACTGCCCTTCCCACACCCAACTCAGGATCCCAACTCACTCCCATGTGCAGCCAGGCCCAAGGTGGGGACCATTCTCTCATAGTGGGGTGGATGGACAGTGTTTGTCCTTCTCTCTCCTGATGCCTCCATAGCCCAAAGCAAGTCACAGGTAAGAGCTGGCCAATGTGGTCAACAGAAAACAGGACCCAAGGTCACGGGCAGGCTCTGCTCCAGCCAAACATGGGCTTCCCCACCCAAAGTCTTGGGAATCATGCAAAGCACCATGACCTGTCACCGCCACCACCCAGCTGACCCCAGATCCTACCAAAGAGACACTGAGTCACACCGCTCTTCTGAGGATATTTAGGGTGAGTCTTCTGGTCCAACCCTCTTCCGAAATAACCATTACTCAAGATGTCGCCCTGCTCCCACTTCTGCGGCTGGTAGAAGTATGATTGGTCCCAAAGCCCTATTGGTTTCCCTGGGTGCTGTAGGTGACAGTACACCCTAGGAGGCTCTGGCACATGAGCACCAAAGGGGCACCTCAAAAAGGGCAGAGCTTTCCCCATATCAGTGCCTTCCCTCCCACAAATATGACTCTAGACCAAGAACTGGTTCTTCACAGGCCATATGCCACCCACAGACGGGTCGGGTTCGGCCTCTGGAGTTGAGGGGTTTCATTTTGGTGTTGGTTGCCAACATTAAAACTTGGGAGGTTCCACTGGATTTCCAGCTCTTCTTGAAAAAATAGCAAGCTTGGCAACACTGAGCCTCACTGCCGCCTGGCAGCCGTCGGTGCCCCTCTGGAGAGACACTTGGTCTGGTATCCCCAGCCCCCACCTGGTCTGCTGTGGGCATCAGGCTTTGGGACCCTCATCCAAGCTATGAAAACAGAGACTTCTCGGATGGTGAAGCCTCCTTCCCTGGGATGCTTCAGAGTGAAACTTAGAGCTCCTGGGACATCTGGGCCAAGGTCCCCTCCTGGTCCCCGCTCTGCCACCAGCTACAAAAACCAGATGCCAGAAGGTTCCCACCACAGAGGCTAGACTAGGCTGGGGGTGGGGCCAGCTAAGCTGGACAGGTGAAAGGGAGGGCTCAGCCCCTCACAGCTAACAAAGCTGGTCCTGAACAATGGACTTTCTATTTCCAGAGGGAGGAAAGAAAGTTCAGCCCATACCAGGGGTGGCCATATCTGATAAAAAATATATATTTTTCAAGCACTCACTTTATACTTAGAAAAACTCACGGAGCCCTGGGGTGAGGCCATGACCCCCCAGAAGAGAAGCGACATCCCCAGCACTTCTGCATAATCTCATCTCTTTCCCCACCTACCCTGCCCTCCACTTGCCAACAGCTTCAGCTGGCTGCCCTGCCTCTCCTCTGAGATCCCCACTCAGAGGTGCCTTCCACTATTAAATGCAAGATGCCTCCACCAGTAAAACTCGCAAGCAGCAAAAGGAGAAGTCTTGTCTGTACATGATCCTTCCGTATATCTGCCAAGAGGCAGCAGATCCCACCACCATCTCCACCTGGCACCTGCAGATCCTCTGCTCTTGGGGAGCACGGTCAATGGATGGCCAAGGGGCCCACCTCAGAAGAGCCGATACAGAAGAGCTTCTGCCTTTTGGCTGTGGTGGGTTGCATTGCCCCTGGTTGCTCAGCCAAGGCAGGCCCATCCCTCCCCAGGGAATGGCAGCACCCTACTGAGCCCCAGACCTCTCAGCCCAGATCTGGGCTCAGAAAGGAAGCATCAGCTCATGTGATTCTACCTCCACTGGGTCTAGTCTTTGCCAACCTGAGGAGGTCAGTCCACCAATCAGACATGGTGAGTTGGGGAAAGGGGAGACAGAGGAGTTAAAGGAGGCCCCCACCAACAGATATCTCTACCCATAGCCAGGTGACACCCAGCTTGTCCCATACAAACCTCTGTGACCTTACAGAGGTGTCTCCACTTCTCTGAGTTCTTCTCCATTGAACCAGCAACAATTTAGGCACAGCGCTTTGTCTGGCCCTCCTTTACCCCCGTCCCTCCCAAATGCACACACTTATGGGTCCACGAGGGTGCTCAGAAGTTTAGTATTCATATCATATATCAGTGGAATCTCCCATCATTTACAGTCCCATAAAATCTCAAATGTCATCATGGAAGGTGAGCAAACTTGTACATCAGGAGACTCTCCCTCTAAGCCCTGGCCAAGACTTTTCCTTCTGAAAGGAACGATTATCAAATCCAAAATCTTCATTTGAAGAAACAAAATCCGAGGCCCAGGGCACCGAGTGGCAAAGCCAGGCCTAGACCTCCAGGCTGTGACTTCCTGCTCAGGACCCCTCCCTGCCCACTCCCCGCCACCCCCCACTCCACACGCTCCCGCCCTGCGCCAGGACCCAGCTCTACTCACATATAGCGCAAGTGGGGGTTCTTGGCAAAGGCTCGGGGCTGGATGTTGCGGAGTCCTGAGTTCTTGATGGTCCTGGGCAGAGAGGAGAAGAGGGTCAGCAGAGCCCCAGGGGCGGAGGGACATTTGCTCAGGCCTGAGGCTGGGGAGGGTCAGGCCATGGCCAGGACTGCGGGTGTCTTCTGTGAGTCCCGCTGGCACGTGCTCAGTGGGCAGACCCTGGGGACACCACCCCCGGGGGACAGGTTGAAGGCCCAGGACATGGAGGGGCAGGGCTGGGGAGACCACTGTCCATGCTGGTGGGTCAGCCGGGGGCTCCGGCTCAGGTCCGCGGCCCAGGGATCTGGCACACAGCCCCCCTGGTGCCTCGTCCTTCTCCCCACCCAGCACTCCCACGGCCAGTAGCACCTAAGCTGAGGGGAGGGAGGGGCTGGGAGAACTTATGCTCCAGGGGACCATCAGGCCGGCGGGTGGCTGAGGAAAGAACACCAGCCCAAGAGCCAGGAGACCTGGGAGCGCATCTCGCCTTGAATTCCCCACTCAGGGGCATGACTTCACGCAACCCCTTCCTGCGCTGGGCTGAGCTGAAGCGCAGGAGGGTGAGAGGTGGCCTTTGAGGGCCCCAACACGCCTAAGCGGGTAATACCAGCTCTACGTAAGGACGGGAAGCGTGGAGGGGACAGGGGAGGGGCGCCCCCAGCCCCCCGGCCGCACTCCGGGACCCCTGGCCACGCTCCGGGACCCCGTGCACTCACAGCTTCTGCAGTCCCGTGTACAGCTCCATGTCCACGGCGTTGAGCGTGTGCAGGCCACGCCAGTTCTCTATGTGTCTGCAGGGAGGAGGGGAGCAGGGTCAGGGCCGCGAGGAAGGCCTGGGCTCGAGTCCCGGGTCAGCCAAACGAGGGCCAGGCCCTCCGGCAAGTCAGCAGGTACCTCTGAGCCTCAGTTTCCCCCACCGCAGGTCGGGCTTCCCACCATCTGCCCGACAGGGCTGTTGTGAGAGTTAGGTGGACTCGCGGACCCAAAGCGCCTGGCCCCCCGGGAGCATTTACCATCCTCCCCTCCTCTCTAGAAAGACTCTGCTCTTTGGAGACTAAGTCTTCCTGACTCTATTTCCTCCGTTCCCTCTCTTCCCTTTCCTTTTTAGAATCTCTTACGTACAGGGTCTTTGTCTTAGTTCTTAAAGAAAATACAGAAATACAAATGACAACAAAAAAGGGGGAGAGGTCTGGCCAGTGGGCGCGGATTCTGGGTAGAGGAATTCCCCCCCTCAGGCTGGGGACTGCTCAGCACCCCCACCAGGACCCAAAGACTGGCAGCCCCTGGGGGCTGGAGCATCATCCAGTCCACCCTATAGCTTAAGAGAGCCCATGGCTTGATGTGGCAGCGCTCACACCCAAGGGGCAAGGCACCTGAGAACCGGGAGTAGCTGTGCTGTCATCGAAAAAGGCGAGACTGGTAGTCTGGGAAACAACCTCCCGTTCAACCCTGGGACTTAAGAAGCTGGTGGCTTTCAGCAAGTTCTTGAGCCTCTCTGGCCCCTTGGTGCCTTCACTTGCAAAGGCAGAGGGATGCGCTTAGATCAGCACTTTCTTTCCTTCTCATCAGGAGGATCTCCTTTCAGAACTTCTCCCCAAGGGACCTCATGTTTTAAGGAGGTTTTTGTCTAGCAAGCACAAAGCATTTATTTAGTAATAATTAATTCATCTGCTCAGATTTATTATCCAAACATATAAATCACTGTTAACCAGAGCTTTTTACCAGCAGACCCAAAACAGCATTAACTCACTCAATGGATAAATTCCAGCCAAAACAAACAAAAGAAATCTCGAAAGTTGGATGGGAGTGGGAGCGCTTGGTGAGGGAATGGGTTTGGTTTCTGTTAGGTCTTTTGATACAAGGGGCAAACGCCCCCACTGCTGCTTCTGGGTTTAGGGTTGAGAACCATTAGGCAACAGCAACCCGAGCCGTCCCCCACTCCAAACCCAGCAAAGTCGGTGACAGCCTGCCGACACCGCAGCCAGGGCCTCGGAAAAGGACTTCGGTCGCCCAGCCCCTCCCTCCTGGGCTCTGATTCCCTGGTGCCAGGGGGTCTAGCGCCCACATGGTGAGGCAGGCGGAACAGTGGCGGCCCGCCCTGGGGCACACTCAGGCCGGAAGAGTGACAGCCCCTTGTCCGGACAACCCGTCCCTGGACCACTCCATCCCCACCACAGCCCTGCCATCTGCCACCAGGTCGAGCTTGAGCCAGGACGGCAGCGGCTGCCGGAGCCCGGGCACCGTTTCGCAGGCGCGCGCTGACAAGGTGGGCCGAGCGTCTGCTCTGGGTGGCATTCTCTCAGAGCCCCTGCCGGCACCCAGGGACGCTGGCATCTGCTGAGGCCGTGGAAGCAGGTGGCCAGCTGGGTACCAAATGCCAGTTCCAAGGGCTTTGCCCTGAAGCCTCCTGGCCCCCAGCAGTTTGCAGGGGCTGGTCCCTCGAGGACTCCCCATCAGATGAAAAGGGGGGTCAGAAGGAACAGACCAACATATTCCCCAAACCATCGCCTGTAAATTACCTAGCAGATCGCAGCATTCATGAAGAGTGCCGTTCACACAAGAGAACCAAGCTTCATAGGTGGATCTGCTCCAAGCGGTTGAAAATCAATTTTTTTTAATAAACGAAATCATTTTTCTCAGCACACGTCAGAATTTCAGAAATGTACCTTTATTACAGATGAATTGCCAACCATTGTGGCATCCATGGGTCTGAGTTTTCATAAATCGGGGAACAGCATTTTTGCAGCCACAGTGCAATGGCGTGGCTGGGAGGTGGGCTCACAGCCAGAGTTGGCAAGCCAGAGCCCACAGGTCAAATCCAGTCTACCACCTGCTTTGTACAGCCTGAGAGCTAAGAATGGGTTTAGTCATTTTAAAAATCAAAAGAAGAGGTGCATTTTGTGGCCCATGAAATGATATGACATTCAAATTTCAGAGTCCATACCCATCCATTTACAAATGATCTACAGCTCTTCTCTTGTACCACAACAGAGCTGAGTAGCGGCAGCAGAGGCAGTATGGCCCACACAAACTAAAATATTTATATTCTGGCCCTTTGCAGAAAAATATTGCTGACTTCTGGTCTAGAGGCAGAATCCCGGGGAGTGTATCCTGGCCCCATCCTTTCTTCAACCTCCTTGTCCAGGTTACATCATCTGCCTGTGCCTCAGTTTCCCCATCATTAAATGGGGACACTAAAACACCCTCCTCATAAGAATGTGGTGAGGAGTCAATGATTTTCTTTAAAGGCCCTCCCAGCAGAACCTGGCACGTGGTGAGCCTACAGGAGGTTGGAGCTGCAGGGATAAGTTTTCCCCTGTGCCTCCCAGAGGCTGAGCAGTCTATTCTCAGATGTTTCCAAGCTAAAAATGGCTGGAAGTTGTCATTGCTCAGCAATCATTGATTAAAACAAAACAAAAAAAACATGTGGCAGCAGGATGGAGTGTAGTAAATCTGTCATTCATGACCTCCAGGAAAATCGCTCAAGTAGAAATTATAAACAGGTTCAAGGGATGCTCGGGCGGCCAGTGACAGGGCCAGGGCAGGACGGATATGGGGCAGCCCTGACATCTGTGGGTGACACCAGCAGGGCACCTGCCAAGCTTGCCTGTGACTCATCACTTGGTACCAGACCAGGGGGCTCAGCTATGGTAACTCTGGGGGATGGGAAGGAAGTTCTGGGTTTAAGTGGGAAAGGCAGGTTCTATGTGAATCATCCCCCTAAGATGAAGTACGAAAGCAGGTCTGATTAGATTCCATCAGCTGTGAACAGTGGTTACCTCTGCCTAGTTAGGCTCACCCGTGGCTTCGCCTTCACTGTGCTTTGCTGATTTGACCAAGTTGTCCTTATCGAGCATTTCTTTTGTAATTTGAAAAACAATCAATAACTATAATTTTAAAACACAAGGTCAGCTGTTGAGTCCTGTACAGAGCAGTCCTTGGTTTCCCTGTGCCAGGACCACAGGCTGGACCAGACTTTTCCCGCAGAGATCTCACAAACCCACCCCTGCTGGGGGAGGGGGGAGGATGGGAACTCAGAGCAGTGGGGACGCACGGATCAGTGAGACAACACGGCTCTGCATCCATCTGCCTGTGCACAGGGTGCAAGGCGGGGGCTGCCCCCCCCCAACAGACCTGCAGCCTTGCACGGCCCTCTTCAATCAGGGACAGGTGCTCCTGGCAACCCGGTGTCGAGGCCAGGAATGCTGCTAAGCATCCTACAATGCCCAGGACAGCCCACACGACAAAGAGCCATTCAATCCAAGCTGCCAGCATGGCCGAGGTTGACGACCCCTGCTTTATTCTATAAGGCTTCTGCCTAAGCTTGCCTTTGAGGAAAGAGTTCCATATCTTAAAACGACAATAACAACAATAATTTTGAAAATTCTATTTTGTAGCAAACACTAAGGAACCCCAGGCCAAAGTCAAAAAGCTTGCTTCTGGGTCACTGGCTCCAAGGGAGAGGAGAACAGTAAAAGCCATGGCTCGCGGGACCCTCTCAAGTCAAAGGCACCACTTGAAAGGAAATGAGGGACTCTCTGGCCCACTGAGCTGTGTCCCAAGCCAAGCCAAACACTCCAGAAACAACGATGGTCTCTTCTCATGAATGGGTCTAGTGGCCACTGGCTGCCCAGTGGCCAGTTCCCTCCCTTGCCTGACTCAGAAGCTGCTCCCCTGCCTTTCTAAGACCTCTTCAATCCATGGAATGGTGAAACACCCCCATCTAGAAAGTCAGTGCAATGCCCTGTCCCTGTCTGCTCACCACTGCCCTTCCTTGACACCACCCAATCGTTACTCTTTGCCAGGAGCTAATGTGCAAAACTTTCCAGTGAGAGGAAGGAAGTGGGGAACAATTCATGACCACGTCGACCGCCAGATCCCGCTTAGGGTTGCAGCTCAGAAAGATGCAGCATGATCAAGGTGGCGCTCCATAATTAAAGAACAGCTCCCCTGTGCTCTAAGATGGGCGTGGGTGAGCTGGAGCCAGGGAACCTCTATGCAGGGTCTCTCCAAAAGTATTAGAAAAACTATCAATGACAAAGCCGCGCTCAATTAGTCGCAGTAGCAACACCAAGTCCTGGAACAGATACGCCCAAACTACAGACGCTCATTTTTGGAATGAAGAGGGGCATAAATGAAATATTAATTGATATACCCATACAGAACACAAAAGTGCTGTGTGCTAGATGAAATAAGATTATATTTTTGTACCACACTGTTCTCTTTCTTCTTCTGTTTTGCTAGCACCAACATGGAAATGAATTTGGCAATTTCCAAACATCTACAAATTAGATGATACAGGAAGAGGGTACAAATGAACATGGTATGGGGAGAAGGGTCCATAATCTACTTTAAAACATGTCACGTGTGTATGTTTAAGAGCTGTTAATGCCTTCAGTATTTAAGCCCTATGCATAGAAGACACTGGAACACTGAGAAGTCCACACCCATCCAACCCCAGGGGTCTCGAGTGGTGATTGTGGACACCCATGAGAGGGGCAAGCTGTCTTTCCACCCGGCAGCAGGAACCTGGCAGGCTGAGGGCATGGCTGACTTCCTTTAGGTATGGCAGGCCTGGTATTGCCTCATTTTTGCAATCTTTTCTCTCTCCTGCCTTGCTCTCAGGTTGCTGCTATTTTCACTGTGACTTCTCACTACTATTAATGAGCTGGTCTTCATAACCAAATTTTCCAGACAACTAAATTTAAATGCACAGTTTGCCTTTTCAACTTCCTTGCTGGATGCTTCTTTTTCCATCCTAAGATGCATTACACACTTCCTTACCTTTTTTAAGCAGAATAGACAGAACACAATTTAACATTTTCTTAATGATCTTAAAACATAATGACAAACCTAACAGGTCTGCCTGGCTGCAACACAGCGACACTCTCACAGGCTCTAGGAAGTAGGCAGTACTTGCATCCCTGACCAAAACGGTCCTCTCCCAATATGCTTTTTTAGCTCTAATGGTCACTGTGTCCATTTTTATGGTTTTATCATGCTGCTGGCCATCACCTCTGGAGGCCCTACACCAGGGACCCTCTTCTCTCCTGACGAGCCCTGTCCAGTCTGCAAAGTGGCCTGTTAGAGCACAGCAGTTAAGAGTTGACACCCTGGAGGAAGGCTGACCTGGAGACGACTCCCAGCTCTGGCTCTCGGAAGCTGGACAGCCTTGGGCCAACTCCTCAAGCCTCTCTGGGGGTCAGTTTCCCCATGGGTATAACAAAGATCAAAACCTCACCCCCCGATCTGGCTGCTGAGACCATGCATCCATGCTGAGTCCAGTACTGATGCATCGAACGAGAACAATAAATAAAGTGCTAGTTCCATTACTATTGTTGGAATTGTGTGTCAAGAGCAAATAGAATCTGAATAAGGATCTAAGAAAATATGAAGACACTCGGGCACACCCACACAGAAAGAGAGATAGGTGCCCTTGCTTTCCTTTGTTATGATTTGGTTTCTCAGCTGCTTCGTGGATAATTGAGATTGCAAGAAAAGTGAATAATTCTTGGAGGTGTAGCCATAATTCACATTTACCTGTTGGTGCTGGAGCGTATGTACTAATATTATGCTCAGGATTTCTGTTCTTGGAGGTACTTCCTGGAGGGAAGCTGTTGAAATCGGTGTTCCTCCCCTGTGGTCATAAACGAGTCCCCCACAATTCCGACACAGGACTTGAGAGCCTCTGATGACAGCCAGGCGGTGCACAGACGCCCCTTCCCTCCGGAGGCTGCCATCACCTCCTCACCCGAACCCTGTTCTGAGAGGGCTCCGGAAGGGAAGCCTGGGTCTGGGGGCTGCGGTAAACTAGCCTGGAATTCCATTTCCTAGCAATGAAGCGTCGGAGCACCTGCATACGTGTGCCTACACAACGTGTACACACGCACACACTGATGCACACACACACACGACTGCACCGGGCATTTGACTTCGAAGTCTTGGAGGGCAATGAGAAAATTGATTTGTTACCCAGGCGTATTATGTCTAGCAATCCAGACAGAAGCATTAGCTTTCAATTATCTGATATGTTTAGCATTATAAACAGTCTGGGGCAACAGCGCCACATGCTCAGGCACCAAGGGAGCTGGGAAGCGCCGCGCTGGACCGCAGCAGCCAAGCCACCCAGAAGTCCTTCCCTTGACATCTGTTTAAAGGGGACCTAGAAGCCAGGAGAGCCGGCAGGAGAGCCCTGGGGGTAGGCACGGGCCAGGGAGCCCACATGCCAGCCCCGTTAGTGCACAGCTAGCTCAAAAAGCAGCTGCATGCCAAGAACCAGGTGACCCAGCTCCGCATCTGGGACACCACCACCCCCATCCCCACCCTGGGACCGCAGAAAGGAACATTCAGCCCGCGCAGGGAACAGATGGGAGATGGCGGCATCTGTGCATGCTTCCTGATCAATCGCGGAGCGCGTGCGGAAGTAGGGCATGTCTGTGAACACACCTGCGCTCATCAGGTGGCGAGGCGCTTTGTCTCCCAACAGGAGACAGAGACCGAGGGCACACCCCCTCCGCCACCCCCCGCAGGAGAGGCAGGAAACACCCAGGAGCGAGAGTCCCCCAGGCAGTTCATGGGGGAGCCAGGGGACTCCTCTGCTCTGACTTCAGCCTGTAAGGAGCCTGCCCTACCCCTCGCCCATCTACCTGTGACTCTCCAGCTCCTGCTGCTGCTGCTGCTGCTGGGGCGCTGCTTGGGATAGAGACCCCTCACGCCCACACTCCCGTGCCCTAAGTTACCACCACCTGCAGCCTGGAGACAACAATCGCCTCCAACTCACCTCTCTGCTTTCTACTTTTCCCCTCCCACAGCCTCTCCGCCAGGGACGTCACACCTTCCCCCACTTAAAACCCTCCAAGAGCTTCCATGGCTCTTGCAGTGAAATCCAAACAACACGCTGGGGCCCTCAAGGCCTGGCCAGAGGGGCCTCTGGTGACCTCCACAGCTTCTTCTCCTAACACGCCGCCCCGTGTTCCTGGGCTCTCGCCGCGCTGTCCAGGCTTATTCTCAACCGAGAACCTCTGTGGAAAACACTTGTCCCCAGGTGCCTTCAATCCCTCGGTTCTCAGCACAGCAGGAAAGCCTGCCCTGCCCCCCATGTTAGCAGCCCACCCCTTCTCCAGACACCAGCCCCCATCTGTGTCCTTCACAGCTCTTATAACCATCCGTAATGATCTTATTGAATTATTTGATTAAACGTTTGTTGCCAGGGTGTCTACCCTAGTAGGACAATGGCTGAGAACAGAACTCATATCTGTCTTATTCACCACCAGAATTAAAACAGGGGCAGTCACCCCTAGGATCAGCACAGACCTGGGGGTCATCCAGTCTGGGGACAGTAACCCTCCAGGTGCCCCCACCTCGCCGCAGAGGCTCCCCCCTGGTCCATGCCCTGCCCTCCTCAATGCCCCAGAACCCTAGCCAGACCCATGGACATTCTCAGCCTCAACTCTGACATGGGACGTGGCTCAGGACACACCATCAACCTTCCACTCAGGGTCAGGCATCTCGGGGACCCCCTGCAGTGTCAGCAACACGGAAGCTGACACCACCTACCCAGCTGTCCGCCGGACGCAGGACCGCGGGTCTGACTGCCCCCTTACAGAGGTCAGAAGTGGGAAAGTGGGCACGGCCCCCACTGGCCAGGCAGAGGCGGAGATGGGGCTGCCCTTGGCACTTTGGCATGTCTTTTGCATCTTTCCTTCACTATGAGTTTTCCAAGGGCAGTGACTGGGAGCTTGGAACTTCAGTGTCACACAAGAGCTCAGTGACATCTGAGTCAACGAATAAATGAACGACCCTGCAATGAGAGTCAACAGCAGAACTTAAGCCTTTAGGACTCTCTCAGCTCCCCACCTGGACTTCAAGCCCTCTCACCTTCTCAAGGTCTCTGTTCATTTCATTTTCCCCTCTCATCTCCATAGCGTCAGATTTTTCCATAAGCAAACAAACGTGTTCTAGGAAAACCCAACTTAAAAAAAAATTTCTTCTTGACTCCATGCCCTGTTCCAGCTACCACTTTCCATCTCTACATCCTTTTAGCAAATATTTTTAAAAGAATTGTCTACAGGCCCGGTCCCTATACCCCTCCCCCCTTTGATTCTTCATCCCAGTTTGTCTTCTGGGATGAAGACACCCACCACTCTACTGAAACTACATTGCCAAGGTCACCAGTCTGGTTTCTACATTGGCAAATCTAAGAGACCCTTCTCTGCTGCCCCATTTCTCAGCAGCATTTTACCTAGTTAGCCGCTCTCCCCTTCTAGAAACATTTTTTCCTCTTTGGCTTCCTTGACACCACTCTCTTCTGGGTTTCTTTTGACTCCCCTGGCTAGTCCTTCTTAGTTTCCTTTGCTGTTTCAGAATCTTTGCCTTATCTCTTAATGTTGGAGTCTCCCAGGCCTCACCCTAGGGCCCCCTTTCTGCCCCTCACCTGCCATGGTGATCTCATCCAGGTGTTTGGCTCTGGACACCATTTATGTGCTGATAGTGCCCAAATTTGTGTCTCAAGCCAGACATGGCCCCTGAGCTCCAGACTCTTGACTGGCATTCTAGCATGTCCGAGACAAACCCTTCCTTTCCTCCCACTGAACCTTCTCCTTCTCAGCAATAATGCCAATATTACCCAGTTGTCCAAACCAAACTCCATCCTTGATTGCTGCTTCTCCCTCCCCTCCCAATATCCAAGCCCTCAGAAGGTCCACCTCAAAAGAAAAGAGATATCAACTCAGTCCACTTCTCACCAGCTCCATTTTCATCGTCCAGCTCAAGGCAGCTGTCACCTCTCACAAAGACCAACACTTCCTGCGTTCACTCCAGCCTGATTCAAATCTGTGCTCCCCGGAGAAGCCTGAATGAACTTTTTCTAACCTAAATCTGATCATCCCTCTTGCCCTCCAGAAGAACGTCCAATGGCTTCTCCCACACTTGGGATGAAATTCAGAGTCTTCCCCACCTCAGAGCCCTGTATGCCCTGGCTTGTGCCTCTCCTTCCTCAGCAAAAGCAGCCTTCACCCTCTCCACGCAGCTTCAGCTCACAGGCCTCCTTTCTGTTCTCCAGAACATCACGCTCCCTCCTTCCTTGGATTTTCCTCTGCCTGGGATGCCAGCCTCTGGGTTCTCCTTCCATGTCTCCCCCTCAGAGAGCCTTCCCTGACCAACTTAGCTGAAGTTAATCTCTATAACCTACCTCTACATCAATGGTTCTCAATCCAGGGGCCAAGGCTGCCCCCCAGGAGGCACTTGGCAAGGTCTGGAGACATGTTTCTCTGTCATGACTGGGGGATGCTGTTGGCATCTGGTGGGTAGAGGACAAGGATGCTGCTGAACATGCTACAGGGCCCAGGGCAGCCTCCACAGCAGACGATTAGCCCGTCCAAATACTGATAGTGCTGAGGTTGAGAAGTATTGGTCTCGATAGTCCCCTAACATGTCATGGCCAGGTTCATATGTCAGCTTGGCCAGGTGGTGCCCATTTGTCTGGTTGGGCAAGTGCTGGCCTGTCTGTTGCTATGAGAACATTTTATAGAATTAAATCATGATCACATCAGCTGCACCCACAACTGCTTGCATTTGTAGTCAGCCAAGAGGAGTGACTTCTGCAATGAACAATGCTTAATCTAATCACTGGGAGGTTTTTAAGGAGGATTCAGAAGAGACGGTCACTCTCCCTGCTTCGGCCAGCGAGCCTCTCCTGTGGAGTTCATCCAGACCCTCCATCAGATTTGTCAGCTTCACAGCCTGCCCTACGAGTTTTGGACTCCATGTTCCCACGGTTATGTGAGACATTTTAATAAATTTTATATCTACAGGTATTTCCTGCTGATTCTATTTCTCTAGAGAACTCTAGCTAATACATACCATTTTTCAAAATCTATAATTGGCTCATTTATGTGTTTGTTTGTTTATTGTATCTCTCTCCTAACAGAACACAAGCTCCACAGAGGCAGGCAACATGTCTATCTTATTCACTTCTGTATACACAACGCCTGACCAGTTCCTGGGACACAGTTGAAAATGTAAATGAAAAAATTAATAAATGACTGTCCCACTGCAGAACCCTGAGACCTTGTGGCAAGTCATTAAAAGGCCATGGGTCTTGATAGGGGACCAGCACTTTCCCTCTTGAAGAAATCAGGGCATGCAGAAGCAAGCTGTGGCTGGCGGTTGGAGGGGGAAGGGGTGTCCAGAATCCCCGTGGGCCTTAGGAGCCAATCTCCTCCTGTCAAAGAATAAGAGTCATGACACATTGATTCTAAAGCCTTCCGTCCCTATTAGACATCTCAGCTTTGAGCCAGGAGAGAAAGAGAAGGCCTTTGAACAAGTGTGGTAGTTAGGTTCAGGTGTCAACGTGGCCAGTTGATGATGCCCCGTGGCTCTGTTTCTGTGGACTTAAATCATCAGTATGTGAAACTCATCTATGGCTGATTATATCCGCAGTAGGCTAAGGGGAATGCCTTCTGCAATGAGTGAGATTTAATTTCATTAGCAAGAGGCTTAAAACAGAGAGGTCAGAAGAGAGCTCAGCAGCTCAGCATACCTCAGCTCAGCACTCGCAGCTCAGGCCAGATGTTTGGAGATGCAGAAAGGAATCGCCCCAGGGAAAGCTGCTGGAACCCAGAAGCCAGGAGAGAAGGCCAGCAGACGTCGCCCTGTGCCCTACCATGTGGCAGAGAAGCTCAGATGAAAGCTAGCTGCCTTTCCTCTGAAGAACTATAAGTTTAGAAATAAATAAATCTCCTCATTAAAAGCTGATCCATCTCTGGTGTGTTGCATAGTGGCAGCTCTGGCAGACTAGAGTGCTGAGAAAGAGAAAAACCTTGACTTTGACCCTCTGTCCCCATTGGGCCTTGGAAGAGAAAGTCAGAGCAAGAGGAGCACTTGGTGTAAGCCAGCACAGCTGGCTTGGAAATAATCCAAGAGAGGAAGTGGGGGCCTTTGCCCAAGAGCAGCTTGCCTCCAGGGGTCCTGAGAGTGCTGCCCTTCGGGTGGCCAATTTCCTTAGGAAAATATGCAATGGCCAGGCCACCCTTTACTGAATTATAAAGCACTTAGCACTTCTGTAATAACTACCCACAGGGAGGGCTTAATTCACTCGATGTGGAAGTTATAAAGCTGAATGGGTAAGTGAGCATTAAGCTCAAGTGTGTTGCATAAAGACTTAGGAGGGCAGTATTTTCCCCTATTAAGAGGGTAGATTCCCTCACTGCAACACTGACTCAGAGTTGGGGCTCGGGGACCTTTTCATTGTTAGAAGGTAATTCCAGGTCACTGGAGGAAAGGGAGTCCTTGGATTTGCAGGAATAATTATGCCCAGAATGTCAAGTGATTAGTCAAGGCAAGCATCAGTGAGGCAAGGGCCCATCTGCGGGCGGCTCTGTCCTGTGCACAGTGAGCCGAGACATGCTGACCCCATGGAGGAAGCGAAAAGGCACAGGAGGAGCAGGGCAGGGCGGCCCCGGGGCCAGAGCCTCAGAAGATGAGAGCAGTGGAAAAAATGCTGGCTCGGCCCTTGTCAGCTGTAAGGAAGCCAGCCCTGGAGCTCCTGAGGGTCCATTTAGGGGGCTGGGAAGATGCTCTCCCCACCCAGGGCAAGAGATCCAGGTTTGCCTTCTGTGAGCTCTTCTCTCTCAGGCTTCTGCAGCATGAGCAGTTTTCTCCCGTCTGGCAATAAACAGTCTGTTCTTTGCTCATATGCTCTCTGGGAAGGCATCTCTCCTCACATGACTTCAATCACTGCCTCATGAGGGCTTAATTCCAGGTCCACAGCTCTACCCTCGATGCCTAACCTCACCTCTGCCCTGTGGTTCTTACTCTCACAATACGCCTTCTCCTTGACTCCAAAGAACAGCCATGGGCCGAACAGCTCCAGAGCTCCCCAAACCACCAGCCCTGAGGCCTCCTACCTTGAAAGTCAGAGCAAGGGCAGGAAGGAGACGTCACCTTATTCCAACGCCAGTGGACTGGCAAGTGCTACCCAGACTGCGGCACTGAGGAGTCTGTGGTTCAGCGGGGAAAAAAGAGCAGTGATCGATTAGTGATGTCTGCCACGGGCAACGTAACGGGAGGCACAGCACACGGTCCCATTGACCGGACCCATGCAAGAGACTTTCTGATAGCTCTCGCTTAGATTTGAGCCTTACCAATCCCTATTCGCTGATATTTCTAATAACTTCCCTATCTTCTCATTTCCACTGAGAGAACCTCATGCCCAACGAAAACAACTGGCTCCTACCAGAACTTTCAGTTTCTCGCTTTTGTACTTTAACCTGACCTAGGCTCCACTTTCTCAAAAATGACTCTGAAGGTGTCCCTCAAAGGCTCAAGACACAAGTACACACACACGCGCGCACACACACACACACACGCACACACACACACACACACACACACACAATGGCTGCTAAATGCCTCTCACGCCATATGAAAACTTCTGCTAGGAAGCCCGAAGCCTGCAGGGAAATCTGTAACTGAGGAAAAGGGGTCGTGTAAAGAGCCACATATACCATTTGAGGACAGAAGCAATTTATTCTCTGCTCTGTGGGTCCAATGCAACCTATTTAAATGCTTCCCTAAGGCGCCAACCCAGGCTGAAGCAGCGAGGGAACGGGGATTGTTAGTGGAGTCCTGCAGGAGTGGCCTGTGTGGCCCTATGTTCCTTCTTCAAAGAAAATTTAAAATCAAGCCACCTCAGGGAAGGGTGCTCATGTTCAATCAACAGAAAACCAGCCCACTGGGCGTCACTGTGCCTTCTCCTCCGGGGTTCTCCCCTGGACTTGCGAAAGCAGGTATTTAGGGAAAAGTAACAGGCTTTGTAGTGGCTTAAATCTCTAGCCTGACGCTTCCTAACCGGACAATCTCCTGTGGCCTCAGTTTCCCCATCTATAAAATAGGGATAGTACCCTGACCTCACGGATGCATCCTAAAGCCAGATTAAAACCGTGTTTGTAAAGCACCCAGCACAGTGCCTGAAATAGGGTCAGGCTCCACGAATGGTTCTTTTCCCCTCCAAAAGGGAAGGCAGCCATTGGAATGAGCAGGGGGGTCGAGGTTAGGAACTGGGACCCCCGCGGCCGGGAGGGCGACTCTGCTTGTAGCTTCATGGCTGGGGTTGTGACAGGCACGTTTGCCCTGAGACCCTTCCTGGCCCCCCTGTGCCCCCCACGCCCACCCACCGCTTCCTGCTCCCGTCAGACCCCAGCGGCACTAACAACCAGCCCCGCAAAGCCCCTGCCGCCCACACCTGCTGCCCTCCCACTGCTTCTCCCAGCCAGCCTCGGGGTTCTCAGTGAGTGTTTGTGCAACTGAAGGTCTCCCCCTGGGCTTCCAATTCTCCCTGCATCTGCCTCCCCCCACTAAGCTTTCATCAAACCCTCATTGCCCGGTGACAGCCACTCAGCGATCCCAACCTCACCCCTGCAAGTACTGCAGAACCATTTCCGTGTGGATCCTGCCACCTGTGTGTCTAGGTATTATTTGCCAGGCTTAGAGCGTAAATTCCTTGACAACGAAGTCTGCTGCCACATTCTGTTTATTTTGTTCACCCTCCTCTTACCCTGGACTCGATTCTGTGCTCAGCGAGTGTTCAGGGCCCACAGCGATTTCCAGCAGCTTCTCCTAGAGACTGGGACCATCTGTTCTCTGCCCCGCACTAGGAATAGCTCTCAGGGGTCTGGGGCAGGGCTGGGCATCAATGCCAAAGGCCACAGAAGCACAAAAGGCAGAGCCAAGGAGAGCTTCTCACTGGCACCCTCTCACCCTCAAAGCTCAGCTCAGGACCCACCTCCTCCCGAGAGCCTTCCCTGAGCCCCTCTTTCTAGGCCACGAGCCCCTCTGCTGCTCTGTCTCAGAACCAGGTTGCATTGGAAATAGGCAACAGCTGGCAAAGTACAAGCTCAGAACAACAGCTACGTGAGCTGAGGCACCAGGGGCCGGCTCCCAAGCCAGGCACTGACCCCGAGTCATGGGACCTTGGGTGGAAGGGGACAGTGGTGGAGGGGATGCCAGGGGAGGGGTCAGCGTGGCAGCTCTTTGCCCACTGCTGTGGAAGTATTTCCACATTTCAACAGACTTCCCGGCCTTAATGGGTGTGCACTGGCTGAGCAACAGCTCCAAAAAGAACAATACTTGCCCGGGACAGGTATTACATTGCCTCGTCCCCCTGGCATGCCGTCTCCTTCACAGGACTTTGAGATCCTTGGGGGCAGGAACTGTGTCGTCTCTTATCTCAGCATCTGTGGTGCCAAGCAGGGCACCTGGCTCCTAGAAAGCACTCAGTGAATGAGGGCTGGCGCAGCAGCAGCCCTCCCTGCCTGAGCCTCCACTTCATCCTCAGGCAAGAGCATTTACTACCCTGAAAGGAATCATCAAAGCCAGGAGAGGGAGGCTTGATGCCCTCTCTGGGGAGTTCCACCACGGGAAAGGGAAGGAGAGTCCAGCAAGAACACTCACCAGCGCCCATTAGAGAGGCTGGTCAATCATGCTGGGGACGGCCCTCCACAGCAGGGCTACTTGGAGACGGTGCTTTTGCCTCCTACTCCAACACCTGGGGAAATGCCTTGGGAAACCCAACCTTTGGTCTCCACCTGTGATGGCTTCAAGACTTTATGGACCCCAAAAATCATGTTCATAAAGCTAATCCATCCTGTAGGTGGAGACCTATTGTAGGGGGGACCTTTTGATTAGGTTGTTTCAGTTGAGGCATGCCCCTAGGTGGGCCTTAATCCTCTTACTAGAGTCCTTTAAAAAAGGATAAAAGACAGAGAGGAAGACACAGAAGCTGAGAGAGAAAGCCACGGGAGCAAGAAGCTGAAACAACAAAGCCTAGAAGAGAAGGGAGAGACCAGCAGATGCCACCATGTTCCCTGCCGTCTGCCAGTTGCCAGCCTTCGGGGACAAAACAGCCCCTGTGGATGCTTTGATTTCGACATTCCCATGACCTCAGAATGCTGAGCTTCTAAACTGATAAAACCCCAATGCTAAAGCCAACCCATTTCTCGTACGTTGCATTTCAGCAGCTCTAGCAAACTAAAACACCATGCTTGCATGCATTTTGCTTCTCAGAGACCCAAAATGGTGGGGTTCAGCCAGGGAACAAATGGATCCTGTTGACAAGGACCCCCACATAGGTTCCTAAAATAGAGTCCAGCAGGCAGGATGGCCCAAGCGCTCTCTTCCAGGAGGAGAGAGCAATGGTGCCCAGCGAGTAAGCACGGGGGAAATCCTACAAGCTGGAGAGGGGAGTCCAGCTCAGAAAAAATGGGGGATTTTCCCACCGCACCTTGTTCACCTTTATTCTCTGAAAAGCACACAGCGTGCGGCCGCGTGACACAGGGTGGCGGCCAAATGAATGAGCAGCGCTCCTGCGCTCCGATGGCCAGCCTCTGACAGCTGAGCGTCACCCAGGTCCATCCGGGCGTGCAGGGGTCTGAGGGCCTGAAGCCTCTCCTCAGTGTCCACAAGAAGCACCTTCAAACTGGCAGACGCATCGGATGCAGCCAGGCCAAACCCCAGCCGCAGGCAGCACCTGGAAGGCAGCTTCATTCATTCATTCATAAAGCACCCACTCCACACCAGCTGCCTCAGCCCAGCGCCTGGCATCCCTTCAAACCACCCAGCCTCAGCCCTTCCTCCACGCCCCCCCGGGACCAACTCATCCCCGTGCAGCGCCCCCAGCCCAGGCCCTGGCGGCCACTGCAGGGAGGCAGTCAGTCCTGCCCAAATCCTCGCCACAGGGCTGGGGCCCTGACCACACAGCCAGCCCCCATCAGCCCACCTTTCCCCACGGAAGCATCCAGGCCCCACTCACACGTCCTCACGGCCCCTTCACTGCCGTCCAGGGGCCAGTGGCATCACAGCACGGCCAGTTTTCTGCTAACAATCATTTCACTGCCCAGATGATTTCGTGGTTAGCCCAGGTCAGACTCCAGACGCACTCGCCACCCCCCATGACATGCCGTACCTCTGGGAACCAGCCGGACAGCTGTGTTCGTTTCCCTTAGACCTGAGCTCACCTGTCCCTAGCTTTGTCCCTTTTCCTTACCAGCACGCCACTGAAATTCCAAATGCAGAAGCCGCACTTACGACTGTGAAGATACCTACCAGCAGCGGGTCGCTGGAACCCACAGCTGCGGGGGGACCAGGAGGGGCCACCCCAGCCACCCCAGCTCGAGCCCTTCCAGAACACGAAGCCCAGACCACCACGGGACCTGCATGCGTGATGGTGAAAACCCACCCGGGAGATTCAGCTCAGGCCCGGGGAAAATGATGTGTGGCACCAAACCCTCACCTCCTGAGCACCCCTTAGATGCTACGAGAGTCAGAGCCCCAAGGAAAATGCGCCATCTGGACTAAAAGCCAGTGTTGGCCAGTGCGCTGAGGAAGCGGGACACTGAGTCTCCACTCTGCCCCCGCTTAGACCCGTGTAACGTTGGCCGTTGTCGGGTAGAGGCGGCCCCCCAGGTGCCAGGCCAGGCCACCATGACACGGTGTCTTTTTCAGTGGAACCAGACTGCGTACTAGAGGGGCCAGTCCCAGCTCCACCCAGGCTGCTCGCAGGGGTTCCTTTTATGCCAATGGAGTAAACATTTGCAGAGAGCACACAAAGCTTTTCTTACTGACGGCACCTTTATGAAATAAATGTGAATGATGCTCTGAATGACGAACTCTTCTCTAACCCCTCCCTCCTTTCTTTGTAAAAGAGAGCACACTTCTAGGAGCTCTGTCTGGAGTCCTGAAAAAAACCTAGACCAGTAAATCTGGAAATCCTTTTGCATTTACAAGGGCCCAGGGTCCACAGATCAGCCTTCCCAAATGCTCCTTACTGGCTTTCCCATAACTGGCTGTCCCTGCCGGAAGCCTGCGGGAGTCCCCTCCCGCTCTCCACTTCCTACCTTCCAGGTGCGCTCAGAATTCACCTAACCCCGGCTGGGGGGCTGGGGCAGCGGGAGGAAAGCTCTTCTTCTCCACGACCGACCGCTATCTAAGCAGCCTGCTGGTGTCCTCCACCCCCCACTCCCACCAGAATCTCCCCCACTTCCTTGGCTTTCCCCCCTGCCTTTCCCTTCACTCATTCATCTCTATGTTTGGATGCTGCCCCGCTGTCCTAGTTTCCTGGAGCCACCTTAACAGGGGAGCACAAACTGGGGGGCTGAAAATAATGGTTCTGGAGCCAGGAGACCAAAATTAGGGTGTCGGCAGAGCCACGCTCCCTGGAAAGGCCCTAGGGAAGACTCCTCCCCTGCCCCCTGTGGTGTGCCCGGGCCTTAGCTGGTGGCACACATCACTCCCATCCTGCCTCGTCTTCCAGGCCCATCATCCTTCTGCGTCACTGTTTCTGTCCCAAATCCCCCTCTTCTTCTAAGGACACCAGTTCTGTTGGACCCAGGGCCCACCCGAGCCAGCATGACCCCATGGTAACAGGATTGGACCTGCAGCGACCCTATTTCCAAGCAAGGCCCCATTTCGGGGTTAGGATGTGAACTTATCGTCTTTGCGGGGGAGATGGCATTGGCCCCACGACACCACGAGAGCATCGGGTCTGCAGTGGGGTCCCAACCTGCGGCCCCCCACAGCTGAGCAGGCCCTGTGGGCTGCTTGTTCAGAGCCTGGAGCAAACAAGGCCAAAACCCAAAAGAGGGTAAAACATATGGGGGGAGAGCTCTGCTGATTCCCTCAGAAATAAACGTACAAATGGCGAGCGTAAAGATACAGGCCAGCGAGGCCAGCTGAGCCACTGCGAGCCCCGCAGCACCCCGGGGCCTCCCACCCCAGCGGAGCCCTTCTAGGGGCGTTGGGGACACACACCCCACGTCCCTCGCCCCCTTCCCTGCTGTGACCCCGAGGCCTTTGTTTCACACCCTCTCCCGGAGCTCCCCCCAGGAGCACGCCCAGTGGGCCGCGGCGGTGGCTGGGTTGGAGAAACTCACCTCTTCTGGCCACTCCACCTTCCTGTCTCAGACCCCACGGGTGTTTCCCACTTCCTTCCTCCCAAACGAGTGACCTGCCCTCGAGTATTATTCTCAGGGTCTCTTTCTAGGGGTTCCCGGAGTGCTATCTCCCCGCCAACCCACTGCTAGGCACAGGGACCACGCCTCCCCTTCCAGCTGCTTCGCAAAGCCCCTGACTCTGGCCCTATGAGCAACTGAAAAGAACAAACAATTACCTCTGTTAATGAATCCCTCAGCATGCCAGCCTCTGCACCGGCCCACGTAACCTCACCCCAGTCCCACAGTCACCCTGCCAGTGGGTGTTATTACTCCTGTTTGGAGATGGAGGTGAGGCTCCGAGAGGTGGGGGCCCTCCCCCACCTCACACGCAAACCGGGGTCGGTTGGGACCTGAAGCGGCTGCCCCTCATCGATGACTGCCCTGTCGTCACCCTGCCCTGCCCACTGCCCCTCACTCGCTCTCCCCCTCTGCATACCCTCTCCTCCGATCTCTTCTGAAAACCGGCCCCTGCTTCACTGAATTACTGAAATGATCAAGGTACTGTATGGAAGAAACACCACCCAAAACTCTGACACATCAGAGAAACGCAGGGGAACGAGAGCGTGACCGTGTCTACTTATGCTCCATTCGGCCCATCCCAGGGCCACTCCCGCCACAGCGTTGTGCCCTGCCCTGGCCGGGCTGCCCTGCAGTGCTCACCCGCTCAGGGCGGGGGCCTTGTGGGGGCACATCTTCTCCCCCTCGGGAAGGGCCGCTCTTTGCCCCCTGTTTACGCCCTAAGATGGGATGAAAAGTCTTTCCAAATGAACTAGTCGCTTATACTAAGGCGTGAGTGGTGGGAATACATGGGAACTGCGTCTCCAAAGCTGTGGCCAGCAGGTGTCATGTCCAGCAGGGCCAGGGACCTGCGTGACGGCAGGACGAGGCCTGAGCCCAGCGCCGCTGCCCCATCGGGCTCCACTGCGGCGGGAAGGGAGGGGAAGGAGAGGGGAAAGGACAAGAGATGGTCTGCATTTCTCAGATTCATTATTAATGAAAAACAAAACTTAAAGTCTGGCCCCCGCCTCCCCCCTCCCCCAGAGCAGAGCCATAAAATTCGGGGCTATGGGGGGAGAAGACCACAACTGATAGTCACTAAGAGTGGTTTTCTCCCCGGGCTGCTCGGCTTGGCATTTGAGTTTCTCTACATGGCAGGAACTCAACAGAGTCGGGTTCCCCCCGGAGCCTTAGGCCTGGGTGTCGGGGTGGGGGTGAGAAGTGAGGGGCAGGACCTCTCTGGCCTGAGAGAGCGCATGGGCAGCGGCAAGACAAAATGTGTCCAGCTCCGAGATCAGCCAGTGGGGCCTGGGCCCCCGGACCCTCCCTCCGCACCACCCCAGGTCATTGGGGACACTGATAAACATCCGTCCAGCCCTCCGTGGGGGCCCAGACCACCGCAGGGGATGGCCTCGCAGGAGTTAGACCCAGCATCTGTTTAGCCGCGGATTCCTCCTCAGCAGACATGACCTTCCACAGACACACGCTCTGGCATCTCCTCCTAGGAGCACAAGTAGCCTGCTAGCCAAAGCCCTCAGTGTCCCAATGGTGCCTGACACACGCACAGCCCACGTGAGCAACGGCGAAGCTAAGCCCAGGCCTGGTGACTCCAGGGTCCGTCCTCTCTCGGCCCTACCTGCAAAAGATGGGTTTTGCAGAGTTTGGGGACGGCGGGTGCACAAGCTGAAGACAGGTCTTCCACAAACCCCTTATTTATTTAAGCCTTTCCAAACCCTTCTCCCAGGTGCGCACAAGGCTCAGCCCTGCTCTGCCTGCAGACGTGGCAGTGCCATGGATTACGGAGCCCTCAAACAGGCGTTCAGCGGCCATGACACCCACCTGGTCTTCCAGGTCTGCTCTGCCCTCTTCCCAAGCCACTCTCCATGGCGACTTAACACACTGCTGAATAGGGGCCCTGGTCCTGAGGATAAAGCCCAGACTGCCTAACATGGCCAAGCAGTGTGGGGCTGGACCACACAGGCCCCACGGCCTCCTGTCCCCGCTGCCCGTCCCTCACCCCGCTGCGGCCACAGGGACCCGCCGCTGACGCCAGGCTCTCACTGTGTGGGTTTGCTAGTGCTCTTCCTTCTCCCTGGAAAATGGTCCCCACCCTCCTCCCGACCTGCCCGGTTCCTCCAAGTGTCGGGGGAAATGTGCCTTCACGTCACACAGAGCCCTGCAGTTCCACGACACAGCACCTGTCATTCGACCTGCCGTTACTGGATTAGCGTCGCACTCCTCTGCTACACTGTGGGTCCAGCAGGCCCTGCCCGTCCCGGGCTGCACCACCGCTCAAGCCGAGAGCACAGGGTGATTGTCAGGTTGCTTGATCCAGATGGGATGGTTTTGGGGGGGGTGATGGCCTGGACCATTCCATCCGCGCCTTCCAGCGAGTTGCTCAAGCACCCACCTCCAGGGTGACACAGGTGGGTTGAGCCAGTTTGGAGCTTGAGCCTGCCAGGACAACTGATCTGCCCACAGCCCCTCAATGCAACATTCCCTGAACAAAACCTAGTTCCTCCAAAAGCTTCTGGTTAACCATATCTAAGAGCCCAAAGGGAAACACGCACAGCTGTCATTCTAAAGCAGGTTATGTGTTGGCTCTGTGGCTCACCCAACCGCCACCTGGGAGGCAAAGTGGCTTGTGGCAGGGCCTGGAGCTTTCTTCTCCAGAGAAGGGCATCCCATTTCTTCTTTGTCCCTTCAAAGATCCAGCACTGATTGTGAAAAACACGCACCAGAGGCCTCTGTCAGAGGCAAAGAGGCAGACCCCAGAGAGGCACCCAGACAAGGGATCCCCCCAGACAAGACACAGCCCCTCCTGCCATCAGTATCACCCCAAAACTGGCCGAAGCTCACACAGTGTCCAGACTGCCCGGCACTGGGCAGATGGCAGAAGGGTGGTCGGAGTAACGGCCTTGTCCCTCTCCAGGCAGTCTTTAAAAATCACGACTCCTGCGGACAGCTCATGATGTTACATTCGAACTTTAACAATGGGTAACCTTGTGGCTCCTGATAGGTTAGCCTCCAGAAACGTCTGCCTGGGGTTAGATCACTGAAGCACCAGGCAAGCAAGGCTGCTTCATGTACATCAGTGCCAACCGCTCCCTGGCAATTGGGCCTGTTGCCGGCTTCCATCAGGACCACAGCACACCTGTACCACTCCCCAGAATGTCAGGGG
Organism: Myrmecophaga tridactyla; assembly: GCA_004026745.1. Lineage (NCBI taxonomy): Eukaryota > Metazoa > Chordata > Mammalia > Pilosa > Myrmecophagidae > Myrmecophaga > Myrmecophaga tridactyla. The sequence continues at coordinate 31,857 of PVIY010026087.1, forward strand.
AGGGGCCGTCACTTCCAGGCAGCCCACCCCAGGGCCTCCCACACGCTGGGCTTGCCTCCATCTCTCAAAAGCTGCCAGCCTCTTCTTTTTCCCTCCCACACGCAAAGGCTCCACATCTCCTCTCACCTCTGCCTGGCCTCAAGTCCCTTTGGATGCTCCATTTCCGTTGGAGAAAGGAATATAAAAGAATGCCCCTTCCAAGGGAAGCAAAACAGGTGGGCAAGAAAAGAAACAAGATTCAAGTGAGCAAGCCACCCAACATTTCTGTGGTGTCGATATCATTGCTTCTCAGACTCTCATGAGCACGTGGATCACCTGGAACTCTTTCTAAAACACGTAGATCACCTGGGACTCTTCCTGAAACACGTAGATCACCTGGGACTCTTCCTGAAACACGTAGATCACCTGGGACTCTTCCTGAACCATGTAGATCACTTGGGACTCTTCCTGAAACATGTGGATCACCTGGGCCTCTTCCTAAAAGGCAGGTTCAGACTCGGTCAGTCTGGGTGGGGCCTGGGGTTCTGCCTTTCTAAAGGATCTCAGCCAGTGCTGCTGCCGCTGCCGGGTCCCAGACCACACTGAGATTTGCCGCATGCTGTGTACACACTGCTTGGCACCAAGTTGGCACTTAAAAAGAAAATCTGTTACACTGAATTAATACGCAGGAGGAGCTGGGTTATGGCAGAACTCATTGCCCAAGAGCAAGGGGGAGGTTGAAGCAGGCCATTAAACCCATGGTGCACAGCCCTAGCTGCACATTAAAACCACCAGGGGAGTCTTCCTAAAACGCCAGCGCCTGGGCCCCATCCTCAGGGATTCTGATTTAATCGGTCAGGGGTGAAGCCAGGATACTCATATCTTCAAGGAGCTCCCCAGAGGATCGGAATATGCAGTCAAGCTTGTGAACCATTGAGTTCAATAAAACTGTCCACTGGCGGCTAGGTGCCAGCCATCGTGCCCTGGACGGGGCACTGGACGTGACGAGAATGGACAAAGTACTATGAGGCCGATTTATATAAACCGTTCTGGGGACACAGATGAAGGAGTGACAGATCCAGCTGTGGGGAAAGGGGAGGGAAAAAAGTACAGTGACCAAGAGGGAATAATGTTTGGGTCTTGAAGATGTAGTAGGAGTTTTCTAGGCGGTCAAGGGAAGTCGCTGTCCCAGAGACTTGTTGTTCCCCATTACTGGTCATGGGGACTTGAGGTTTGGCCAGGACCTGGGGTGCTGAATTATAGGCCAGCTGCCCATTGCCACCACAAGCTTACGAGGAAGACACACGCACAGAGAACAAGGTCAACCCAGTACATGTTCTCTGTTGCCAGCAGGAGCTATTTGGAAGGCCTTGGTGAGCTGCCAGGATACTGGATGCGTTAGAGTCTAATTGGGAAAATGGAACCAACACCAGATACCTGATAGGGGAAATTCAACAAAGGAACTAGTAATGGGTCGGAATTGCTGAAAAACCAAAGAGGGAACACAGCGCAACCCAGAGATGAGCAAAGTCGGAAGGCCACAGGCTGAAGGGATGAAAGGAGGAGACAGTGTAACAGAGCCCAAACTCAGAGCCCTCTTGCAGGAGCTGAAGACAGCAGGGACAGCTCAATGGAGGCTGGAACTACTAAGAGATGCAGCTGAAGATGCACTGACGGCCCCTCAAAGGGAAGTGGGTGGGGAAGCCTGGCTTCTCCTGCTGCCCACCAGTCTGCACTAAGGCCCCTCATCAGCCAGACCAAGCCAGGAGCCAGTTGGCAAAGGAGCGTGTGGGGTATCTCTTTGAGAAGTCAGCCTCTGGCAGGCAGGGAATGGATCTGAGCACTTACGGCTAAAGGCAGGATTCGTTCTGGGTGTTTCCAAAGCAGGCTGAGCAGCGACCTCACCCTGCTCCCCTAGACCTAAAACTACTTTGGCCCAGAGCAGCGTTTTCCAAGCAGCGTCCCTACAGATGAGTCACCCAGGGCTGCGGAGGCCTCTAGAGTCATGGGTAGGTCCTTTAGCTACCAAGAGCCCCTTCCATCGACACTCAGGGCGAGCCACAAATGTAGTCAAGATTCTGCACGCAATGATGCAAGAACGTTTGAATGTTTGGGAAACCCGCTCCAGGACGCAGCAAAGACACAGGGAGTGGGAGGAATCCACATCCAAGAAGAGAAGGTTCCTCTCCTCAAGCAGGAGGAGGCAGCCCTGACATCTCCTTGGGCTGGCCACCTGGGAGCACCAGACAGAGGCGAAGGGGCTGATGGCAAACAAGGCAGGTATGGCCAAATCTGTCTCCCTCATGGGATCCTGAAGATGGAGAAATTCTTAACATGAAACCAAAAGATGCCCCAGGCTTTGAAGGAAGTAAGGGGATACCAGAGATCATTCATATCCCAAGCAGCTGTTTCTCTCACTTCCTAAATTTCTTTTCCGGCTTTATACCATGATGGTTTGGGATTGAACTGGCAAAGGCGAAGCCCAGATGTGTAACCAAGACTCTGGGCACTGTCCTTGAAAATGGCCATGTCACGTCCTACCCAGACCCGTGAGGGGACGAAGACCTGGAGCCCCTGGCCCTGGCTTCACTTAGAAATTTCTCTGAGTTCATCTCTATCAAGTCCATGGGGAAAGCTCAGGCCTGCCATCACGACAGCCAACAGCCTCAAGGTCTTCTGATTTATTTATTTGCAAATGGACCATGAAAGTTCAGCCTGAAACTGCAGCCAAAATAGTATAACCACTTCCTCACCTTTGACCCTGACCTGGGACAGTGGCTGTCTTTGATGGGAGCAGCTTTGAGAGCCCCGGAGAGCAGTGAACGAGGAGGGACACACCATCCCACTGCCCAAGGCGTCACACATCCCATCCAGAGCCCCAATTTAGATTTAAGCTGGATTTTTATTCCACTCATTTTTTGGGAAATTAGGGAATATAAAATAGGAAAACTGGGGATATAAACCAAACACAGACCATGGAAAGGGAACAGACTATATGTGAACAGGAGCCCAAGATGAATTAATTCTCACACTCAGGCACTGAAATTGGCCATCAGCTTCCTGGCAGCTAAGGTGAAAAGGGAAACACATCAAGTTACTGAATGTTATCTTAGAGAAAAACACTTTTTACCCTGACATTAAATTCAGAAAGACACCTATAACATGGATCCTTATCAAAAAGATTGTGACATTGCAGAATAAATAAAAAGAATACTTTACATTTCGGCAAGAGACAAAAATTCTCTCCAAATGAAGAGTTTTGTCTTTTTCTTTTTACTCAACACTACGTGGCTTGTGAGCACATTTAAACTATAACTCAATAAAGTCAACTTTGTAGGGCAAAGCTAGGAAACGACGATCCAGACACTTTGCTTTCTAAATACCTAATTTAACACATGAATCAAACACACAGAATTCCAAAGAAATGATAGTTGAAGCGTCCACTAAAAGTCCCTCTTTAGCAGTTCATTTCTTCAGCATGTCTCTGGATTCTTGTGCTGCTGGCTAAAGGCAAGGTGTTAAGAAGGAAAAGGGACGTCTGTCATCCATTTGTGGGGGTCTGAGAGCCACACCTGCCACCTCTGGCACTACCTTCTCCCATTCTCCCCACCACGCCAACCCGGTCCAAGCATCCTCCCAAGCTACTCGGGTCCCTGCATTTCACGCAGGCACATGCAGGCACACGCGCGTGTACACACACACACACACACACCTGCCAGGTTGTCCCCAGCCAGCACCATGTCACATCGCCTACGACGGCCGTGGGCTGAACTCACCAGGCAGGCATGAAAACACCCTGGCTGAGCGCGCAGGTTGGAAGGGGACACCTGGGGGTCCCTGGACTGGGAGGCCCAGACCCTGCCGTCACCCCGCCTGGGGCCAGAAGCAGCTCCAGGAACGCGCGTCCCATCGCAGTGCACCCGCCGCACCCCACAGGCTGGGGGTCCCGGCCTGGGCCCCCCCAGGGCCGCCTGCTCAGGTGCCCGAGAGTCAGCGCCTAGTGAAAACAGGCCTGCTGC
>PVIY010026088.1:0-35885 GCA_004026745.1 Myrmecophaga tridactyla
AATCAGTGATCTTACAGGCAAGACAACTGAAATGATTCAGATTGAGGAGCAGAAAGAAAAAAAGAATAAAAAAAAAGAACAAAGCCTAAGAGCCATGTGGGACACAATCAAGCATATCAATTTACATATTATGGAAATCTCAGAAAGAGAAGAGAGAAAGGGGTAGAAGTAATAGTCAAAGAAATAATAGCAGAAAACATTTCAAATTTAATGAAAAGCACGAATACGCACATATGAGAAGTCCAAAGAAGCCCAAACAGGATAAACTCAAAGACAACCACCTGGAAACACAGAGTAATCAAATTGTCCAATACCAAGGAAAAGGAGAGAGTTCTGAAGGCTGCAAGAGAAAGGCAACATATTATGTAAAAGAATCCCAATATGATGAAGGTCCAATTTCTCATCAGAAACCATGAGGCAAGAAGACAATAGTATAAAATATTTAAAGTGCTGAAAGAAAAAAAAATTTCTAAACAAGAATTTTACATCCAGCAAGACTTGCTTTCAAAAATGAGGGAAAGATTAAGACATTCTGTGATATTTATAAAAGCTTAGGAAGTTCAATGCCACTGGACCTGTCCTACAAGCAATGCTAAAGGGAGTTCTTCAGATTCAAAGGAAATGGCATCAGACAGTGGATTGAAACAGCATAAGTATTTGTTTGCTAAAGTTGCCAAAATGCAATGTTTCAGAAATCGGTTGGCTTTTAACAGTAGGGATTTATTAATTTTCAAGTTATAATTCTAGAACCATGGAAATGCCCAAATTAAGGCATCAACAAGAGGATACCTTCACTGAAGAAAGGCTAATGGCATCTGGGGTTCCTCTATCACATGGGAAGGCATATCTGCTGGTTTTTTTCTCCAAAGGGTGTTTGAGCTTCTGTGGGCCCTTCCTTGTTTCTCCCAGGGCATTTCTGTCAAGTCTCTCTCTTTCTGTGAGCTTTCTTAAAAGACTCCAGTAAAGGATTAAGACCCACCTTTAATTGGGTGACTCACATCTCTGTGGAAACAGACTAATTAGAAGGTTCCCACCCACAACAGGTCTGCCCCCAAGGAGTGGATTAAAAATAAATAGTCTTTTCTGGGGTAGGTACATAACAGATTCAAACCAGCACAAAAAGGAAATAAAGACCTCCTGTAAATGTAAGTATATGAGCAATTATAAATGCCAGTACTAATGTATTGAACTTTTTAATATGTAATTCCACTCTTCTAAAATGCAAATGCATAAAAAGTAATGGTAAATTGATGGTTTTGGACATAAAATGTATGAAGATATCACTTGAAACAAATACAAAAAGAGTGAGAGGGTGGAGGAATATAGTAACAGTGTATGTGTATGCTATTGAGAAGTGGTGTCAGATGGAATATGACTGTTTAGATTTAGGATGTTAAACTCTAACACCATGGTAACAACAACAAAAAAATACATGAAAAATTAATTCAGAGAAAATGAAAGGGACTCAAACATAGTACAATTCAAAACACCAAATAAATATGGTAGTAGGCATTAAAGGAAGAATTGAGCATCATAAAAATGGAATAAGATGCAAAGAGACTAGAAAAATGGCAGAGAAAGGTGCTTCACTGTCAGTAGTTACTCAAAAAGTAAAAGGATTGAACTCCCTAGGTAAAAGGCAGATATTGGCAAAATGGTTGAAAAATCATGACCCAACTATATGCTGTTTACAAGAGACTCACCTTAAATTAAAAGATATAGGTATGTTGAAAGTGAAAGTGAAATATACCATGGAAGTAGTAACCAAAAGAGAGCTGAGGGAGTTATACTATGATCAGATAAAAACAGACTTTAAGTAAAAAACCCTTACAAGGGACAAAGAAGGTCATTATATATTGAGAAAGGGGTCAATTCAACAAGCAGATATAATAATCATGAGCCTCAAAATACATGGAACAAATATTGACAGATCTGCAGGGAGAAACAGATAGTTCTACATTCATAGTAGAAGATTTAAATACACCACATTCAATAATGGATAGAACATCTACAGAAAATATCAATAAGGAAATAGAAGACTTGAATGATACACTAAACCAATTAATCCTAACAGACAAATATAGAACACTTCAACCAACAGCAGTGGAATAGACATTCCGCTCTGGCACACATGGATAATTATCCAGAATAGACTATATCTTAGGTCATAAAGCAAATCTCAATAAATTAAAAAATACTGCTATCATACACTATATATTTTCAACAACAGTGGAATGCAGCTAGAGATCAATAACAGAGGAAGAAATGTAAAATTTGTAAATATGTAGGGAAAATGTGTTTTTAAACAACCAAGATTCATAGAAGAACTCATAAGGGAAATCAGGAACTATCTTGAGTTTAATGAAAAAGAAAACACACCCTACAAAAGCTAATGGGAGGCAGCAAAAGCAGTGCTTAGAGGGAAATTTATAGCTGTAAGTGTTTATGTTAAAAAAAGAAAAAAAAATCAGAGATGTAACCTCAAAACTGGAGGACCTAGGAAAAGAAGAACAAATTATACCCAAAACAGCACTATATAGTAAATAAAGATTAGAATAAAGATAACTGAAATAGAAATAAAAAGCAACAGAGAATCAACAAAACCAAATGTTGGTTCTTTGAAAAGATTAGTAAAATTAACAGTTAGCTAGAGTGACAAAGAATAAAACAGAGGACATAACTAAAATTGGAAAGGAAAAGGGGGATATTATTACTGACCCCACTTAAACAAAAAGTATTATGAGGACATTATGAACAACTCTACACCAATAAATTAGATAGTCTAGATGAAAGACCCCACTTAAACAAAAAGTATTATGAGGACATTATGAACAACTCTACACCAATAAATTAGATAGTCTAGATGAAACATACAAACTCCTACAAACACAAAGAACCTACACTGACTGTAGAAGAAATAAAAGATCTCAACAGACCAATTACAAATAAAGAAATTGGCTATGTCATCAAAAAAATCTCTGAACAAAGAAAAACCCATATGATTTCAAAGGTGAATTCTACCAAACATTTCAAGAAGAACTAATACCAATCTTGCTCAAACTCTTCCAAAAATTTGAAAAGGAGGAAGACTTCTTATGAGGCCAAAGCCAGATAAAGATACCACAGAAAAGAAAATTAAAGACCAATTTCTCTTATGACTATAGTTGCACAAAATTGATTCCAACAGCAGCTTAAAAGAATTGTACACCATGACAAAGGGGATTTATCCTATGTATGCTGCATGGTTCAACATAAGAAAATCAATGCATCTAACATGCCGCATAAAAAGAACAAAGAAAAAGCGTGATCATCTCAATTGATGTGGGAAAGGTATTTGACAAAATTCAGCATACTTTCTTGATAAACACAAGTAGAACACTAGGAATAGAAGAAAAATTTAATATGATAAAGGGCATTTATGAAAAACCCACAGCTAATATAATTTTTAGTGCTGAAAGACTGGAAACTTTTCCTCTAAAATCAGGAAGAAGACAAGGACACCCAATATCATCACTATTATTCAATGTTGTACTGGAAGTTCTAGATGGAGAAATTAGATAAGAGAAGGAAATAAAAGGAATCCAAACTGGAAATGAAGAAGTTAAACTTTCCTATATTCAGATGCCAGATCTTATATACAGAAAATCCTGATAAATCCACAACAAAGCCACTAGAACTTCTAAACTAATTCAGCAAATTGGCAGGATACAAGATAACATGCAAAATAAATAATTTTTTCTGTATAGTGGTAATGAAAAATCTGAAGATGCAATCAAGAAAAAAATGCATTTGCAATCATAAGTAAAAGAATCAAGTATCTAGGAATAGATCTAACCAAGGATGTTAATGATTTGTATATGGAAAACTATAAGACATTGTTGAAAGAAACCAAAGACTTAAATAAATGTAAGTACTTTTTGTGTTGATGGTTTGTAAGACCAAATTGTTGTCAATTTTACCGAAAGTGATTTACAGTTTCAGTGCAACCTCAATCAAAATTCTTTGCAAAAACAGAAAGCCAATGATCAAATGTATATATTAGGGTAAGGGGCACCAAATAGCCAAAGCCATCTTGAAAAAAATAAATGGAGTTGAAGGAGTCATACTTTCTAATCTAAAAACTTATTACAAAGCCTCAATAATCAATATAGCATGGTACTGACACAAGGGCAGACATATAGACTACTGGAATCAACTTTAGAGTTTAGAAATCAACCCTCACATTTTTGGCCAACTGATTTTTGACAAGGCTGCCATGTCCACTTAATTCATAAAGAATAAGAATCCATATACAAAAGAATGAAAGTGGATCCCTACCACACATCCTATACAAAGAAATAACTAAAAATATGTCAAATACCTAAATATAAGAATCAGAACTATAAAATCTCCTGGAAGAAAGCATGAGCAAATAACTTCAGACTCTTGTTAGTTTTTTTTTTTTAACTTTACACCCAGAGCAGAGCAATAAAAGAAAAAAAATATGATAAATGGGACCTCATAAAAATTAAAACTTTTGGGCAGCAAAGGACTTCATCATGAAAGTAAAAAGACATCATTCACACTGGAAGAAAATATTTGTAAACTACATATTCAATAAGGGTTTACTATCCATGATGCTTAAAGAAGTACTGTGATTCAGCAACAAAAAAGACAATTCAATTTAAAAGTGAGCAAAAGACTTGAATTGACATTTCTCCAAAGAAGATATATAAATGGGCAAAAAGCACATGAAAAGATGCTCATTATCATTAGCTATTAAGGAAATACAAATCAAAACCACAATAAGATATCATTTCAAACCCACTAGAATGTCTTCTACCAAAAATAAACATAAAATTACAAGTTTTGGAGAGGATCTGGAGAAATAGGAACACTTATTCATTATTGGTGGAATGTAAAATGGTGCAGCTGCTGTGGCAGACTGGTTTTCCTCAGAAAACTAAGTATAGAATCACCATATGACCCAGCAACCTCACTTCTAGATTTATACATGAAAGAATTGTAAGCAAGGACTCAAGTAGATATTTGCACACAAATGTTCATAGCAGCATCATTCACAATTGCCAAAAGATAGAACCAATGCTAGTGTCCATCCACTGATGAATGGACTAACAAAATGTAGTATATACATACAATGGAATATTATTTAACCATAAAAAGGAATGAAATTTTGAAACATGTGACAATATGGATAAACCTTGAAGACATGATGTTGAATGAAATAAACCAGACACAAAAAGACAAATATTGTAGGAGCTCATTGATATGAAATAATTGGAATAAGCAAACTCATAGAGTCAGAATCTAGAATATAGGTGATCAAGGGCCAGGTTGGGATAAGGGAATGAGGCTGTAAGGCTTAAAATGTATAGAATTATATTTGGGGCAATGGGAAAATTTTGTTAATAGATGATGGTGGTGATAGCACAACAGTGTAAATGTAATTAACAGCACTGAATTACATATTTGAAAGTGATTAAAAGAGGAACTTCAGATTATATATATGTTACTAGAATTAAAAATAAAACCCAAAAGAACTAAAACAACAAACAGGACCATACAACACAAACAGTGAACCCTATTGTAAACAATGTACTATAGTAATACCATGGTATATGGGAACTCTGTATGTTATGCATGATTTTTCTGTAGACCTAGACTGTAACTACAGAAAGTAGAGTTGTAATGATACAAGAATAGACCAAATTTAGTTGAGAATTGTAGAAAACAAAAATATTGTACAGATAATTGTTTAAATAATATCTTCTCTGAAACTTTTATCAACTTCCACAAGCATGTTTTATCTAATTGTTCATCCATGTCCTTGTACCACTTTTTGTTTAACTGTCTTACATGAAATTACCAATATTCAACCACCCTGTTTTGCAGAAATGACAATATTATGCATCTATTATTGTCCTTACACTTGGTAATTGCCATCAGTATTTTACATGTCCATCCAGCTCGGACTTTAAATTCATAAAAATCAGAGAACTTGTCTTCTTTATTCACAACCCTAGCACCTATCATAATATTTAATTAAATGAATACTTTTAAGAATTATAAAAACGTGCTTTCAATAATTATAACAAATGTACAACATTAATGCACAATGTTAATAGTACGATGGTAAATGGGAATCCTGTATTTCATGCATACTTGTTCTTAAACGTACAATTTGTCTAATAAGAAAATGGAAAAAATAAATCAAATCTAGTGGCTAATGCATGTGAGCATAATTTCTTCATATTTGCAAACTTCTCAAATTAATCAAGATTGAAATGAACCCAAATCTGTTTTTTTTTTACTTTTTTATTGTGTATTATAACATATATACAAAGCAAAGAAAGAAAATCGCAGTGATTTTCAAAGCACTCTTCAATAAGTCATTACGGAACAGATTCCAGAGTTTGTCATGGGCTACCATTCCATCATTTCAGATTTTTCCTTCTCACTGCTCCAGAACACTGGAGGCTAGAAGGAATATATATATATTAGGATATAATATATATATATTCCTTCTAGCCTCCAGTGTTCTGGAAAAAAATCAATTGTGATGGTTAAATATATATATATATATTATATCCTAATATATATATATATATATATTTAACCATCACAATTGATTTTTTTCCTTTTTTGTGTGAAAAATGACATATATACAAAAAAGCTATAAATTTCAAAGCACATCACAACAAGTAGTTGTAGAACAGGTTTCAGAGTTTAGTATGGGTTATAGTTCCACAATTTTAGGTTTTTACTTCTAGCTGCTCTAAGAAACTAAAGAAATATCAATATAATGATTCAGCAATCATACTCATTTGTTATACATTACTTTCTCTGTATAACTCCACCATTGCCTTAGATCCTTTTTTCACTCCTTAGTGTTATTTAGGCTATGCCCATTCTAACTTTTTCATGTTGGAAGAGACTGTCAATATTATGGGATAGGGGGATGGAACTAGCTGATGTTCTGGAGAGGTTGGCCCCTCTGCATTTCAGAACTTATCTGGCCTAGGGACCCATCTGGAGGATGTAGGTTTCTGGAAAGTTGCCATAATGCATGGAACATTTGTAGAATCTTATATATCACCCTAGGTGATATATTAGCTGGAGTGGTTTTGGTTGGGGCTTGGCAAGTTATTGTCGTAATAATGTCTAACTGAAGCTTGTGGAGGAGTGACCTCCAGGGTAGCCTCCCAATTTTCCAAATATGTTTTGATATGTCCTGAAAAGATCCTTGAAAATATCTTTACTGTAGATGAAATATCTGATAGAAACAAGATAATGGTGAGAAACTGGGAAAGCAAACTAATAAGAAAAATCAGAGATGGAAACCAGGCTGTTTTCTGAAACAAGTTTAGCAATATCAACAGATCTGGAAAGCAAGGCCTTTCTCATGCATTTCACATAACAAATATTCTATGTGTAAAAGTATGGGTTTACCAGTGGAAATATTGGGGATTGTTAGTGAAATCTATAATTAATTTGGATGCTTTTAGATGTGGATCATCACCACTGCTATATCTTTAATTTGGAAAAGCACAAACCTCACAAACATTCCCATTAAAGAAAGGAATGTAAACCTCAAAAACCTAGTTGTTTTTTTATGCAATATTAAGGAAAGGAATTTTGAGTTAAGAACATGAAGATAAAACCTAATTTTATAGAGCAATGTTTTGGCCTTGAATCCTATTATTTCAAAGGAAATGAAAAAATAATAAGATGTCAATAAAATGTACATGATTATAGACAAAGGTTTTGGCAAGAAATAATTGTGTATGTTTGCTTAGGCAACACTAACACAGTATCAAAATGGTATTCCTGTGGTCACCATTAGCCATTAAATATGTTGTTAAAATCTGTCTTTTAAATTAAAGCAAAATTCTCTTATGTTAATGAAAGGTTTCTTGACCAAATTCTCATTTGCCTTTTTCAACAGAGTCATAGCAGTTAGTCAAAATATGTTACAAAAACCTGAATGAAAGAAAGGAAATAATGATGATGCAAATAAGATTAACCATCATTGATAGTAGGTTACTTTTTATTGATAATGGAAACCTAAGAAATAATCCCCTTTAGATGTAAAACTGGCCACAATATATTGATTACTGTTACATAAAATTTCTAATTGTATTAAAATAAGTATTTTGTTAAGGTGCATCCAGAAAAGAAATAAAATTTTAGTGCCCAAACTTGGATCATAGATTCCTGCAATGCATCTGGACACAGGTTTGATATATAACAAAGGATAAGTGTTTTTTATCCTTAACTATATATAGACATACACATAATATATATATGCTTATATATATACAATATATAAATATATACACACATGTATATGAGAGAATCTTAAGATTTATTTATAGAGCATATCCTAAGCAATGGGCAGAATATGCTGTTCTGCCTGGAGTACCATCAGGCTGATAACTCCTCTTCTACAAATTTCTAAAGTTAATTACAGGCTCCACTAAAGACAGAAGAGAACCCCTGGACATTGGGTTATGGAGCTTCACAAGGCCACTAATTACAAAGCCACGGCCTTTGGTTTAAAAGGGGCTGTGTTTCTTAGCTTTCTTTATAGTGTGTTCAATGTAATTCAGTGGATGTAAGGATGTTTCATGAGGTCTTCAGCGCGACAGCAAAATTAAAGCTAATAATGTGAATCATCGACAGTATGGATGGGTGAAGTGTACAGTGTGTGAAGATGTCTCAAAAAATGCATAAAAAATTTAAAAATTAAGTTGTGAAGTATTTTGTCTTCTTTAGTACAATTTTAAAAAATAAATTGTGTTTTTAAAGAAATCTTGTACAATGCAGTCATAATGAATTTTTACAGCACAAATTATATGTTCTATAATAAATGCCACTGTACATGTGAAAAGTTTCTTATTCTTTCCATCAGTGTTGGAGACCTTGAATGAAGCAGATTTTAATCTCCAGCCTTATTCTCAAATTTTGTTGCCATTACAAGCTCCTTTCAGGGTCAAAATTCAACCTCCTAGCGCCAAAACTCTTGGGTCTTTCATCCTATTTTAACTCTAATATTTTCTTTGCTTATGGTACTTCTGTCTTCCTGAAGGTGAAAGGGAGTTAGAGAGGAAATTCTTCAAATGAGCTACCCCCAAACCCTAGACCTTGAGCCTAAGAATATGAAAGAATACTGTTGCCAAATTGACACCAGTCACAAAGACTTTGAAAATTAATTCAAAAAGAGTTTGCACGTGTTGTTAAATCCCTGAATAATACTGCCCTGATCCAAGTGAGCCATTATGGAGGAGCTGGAAATCTCCTATTACAAGAAAATGATTATGGGTGGAATGAACTGAATTGATTGTAGCACAAACTTAACATCTGGGCATACTTCGCTATGCCTTAAATAAAAAGATAGTTTATGTTTTTTGAAAATCCAACCACCACTTCCTGCAAGAACTTTTGCTTCAGCAGATTTACCATGGAGGGTGGGCAGCCAAAGGCCATCTCTCCCAAGAATGGTACATAGTAAAAATTGCACTGTGGATGTTCCACATCAACATTTAATATATATATATATATATGCAAAGTTAAATACAAAGAAAATATGAAGATGAAAGAGCAGTTATATTCTTTCTTCTTATGGAGGCTCTAACTACCCATATGTAAAACTCAGTTCTTTTTGTAGCATCTTTTGATAGAACCACCTTTTCCCTTTCCTAAACACTCCCAGAATATAGGGCGAGGGAATTTTGTGATCTACCATATTCTAAGTTTGTTGCTGCCAACAAACATAATTTTTCAGGGAATTATTGCCATCATTCTATGAGAAGTAGAGCAAAAAAATAAACAAAAGCCTTACTAAGCCATTTCACTGGTGCACGGTGGACAGCCTGCAGCCTTCTCCTATGAACCCTGCCTGACCAGCAAAGAGCACCTCAGTCAATAAGGCCAAGGAAAGAGAAAACAAGTCCTGGCTTTGAAATTCAGATAAGGTGGTTTTATGGTTTTAATTACATTGTAACAACTACATGCAAGTAAATATACTCTTCCTGTTTCAAGTTAGGTGAACATCTGTCATAAATAATTCCAATGCCCTTTTTTTTTTGGTAAACTAATTACACAATATACCCTATAAAATTCATAGAGTGCTAGGATGCAGAATTTAATTATATAATTTACTTAGCCAAAGATTTTCTCTTACTTCAGTACAGTTAAAAATTCTCCCTTTTCACAAGACATGTAGCAGGAATGTGTTACATAATGCCTCATGAATTTCAGGAGATTTGAAAGAAAAAGAAAATCTTCATGGCTATGCTTTACTACCACTTTGTTTTACCTGATCAGTGTGTACTAATGTCATGTATGTCGAAGAGAAGGTAAAGTAGTCATTCAATTTAAAAATACAGGTACGCTATTTTGAAGTCACTTAATCTGTAAATGATATGTATTTTGGGGTTCTGTGGGTAGGAAAAACAGGAATTTATTCATTTATTATTCATACATCAGCACTTATTCACATCTACTGTATGCCAGATGTGGTAGTTAGGTTCAGGTGTCAACTTGACCAGGTGAAGGTGCCTAGTTCTGTTGCTGTGGACATGAGCCAATGGCATATGAAGCACATCTGTCACTGATTACATCTGCAGTTGGCTAAGAGGCATGCCTACTGCATTGAATGATGTTTGATTTAATTAGCTGGATGCTTAAATGAGAGAGCTCAACATAGCATAGCCCAAGTAGCTCAGCATATCTCATTTCAGCACTAGCAGCTCACCCAAGGCCTTTGGAGATGCAGAAAGGAATCACCCCAGGGAAAGTTGTTGGAACCCAGAGGCCTGGAGAGAAGGCCAACAGAGCTCACCCTTTGCCTTCTTATGTAAAAAAGAACCTCAGTTGAAAGTTAGCTGCCTTTTCTCTGAAGAACTATATGTTTGTAACTAAACAAATACCCTTTTATTAAAAGTCAATCCATCTCTGGTGTGTTGCATTCTGGCAGCTTTGGCAGACTAAAACACCAAATAATGCAATACCTACTGGAACTCTAGAGAAAAAAGAAACTGCCATTATGTTGGGCAAATAATATATATTATTTGAACACATTCTATAAAAGATGCTTGCACAAAATATTCTGGGATCCCAAAGAACCTACTCCTGAGGTGAATCAGAAAAGGTTTCTCAAAGGTAACATTTTAGGAGCATATTCACATCAGCTGTAAGGAGCAGAGGCTCAGTATGTGTTGATCCTGAAATATCTTTTTTTGTATTGAGGCACACATTGACTAGAAATAGAACAAGGAAGTCACCATGACTGGATCAGGAGCCCATTCATATTTTGTAAGTCCAGATCCTGGAGAGCACCAAGTTTTGGGCAAAATACTTTGTACAAGTCCAATTCATGGTCACCAACCTATCTGAAGATGGACTGTTTCAGGGTTTAGTCCACTCCTGATCCAGTCACTGGCACCTCCTCTATAAGAAACATCTATATTGTGTTACTGAAAAAGGAGCTAAGGAGCAAGGTAATCTTTCATAGAAGGGGAAGTTGAAGGTGGTAGGCATTGTAACCTGTATGGATCTTATGATGGTTCATTTCATGCGTCAACTTAGCCAGGTTATGATTTCCAGTTGTTTGGTCACCAGTGATCTGATTGTTACTGTGAAGATATTTCATGAATTCAAATAATCAGTAAGTTGGTTGTGCTTATGGCTGATTACATCAACAATCAATTGAGGAGGTTGCCTTCAACAATGGGAGAAGCCTAATCCAATCAATTGAAGGTTTGAAAAGGATAAGTGATTATTTCAGCAGTCAGAAGGAAGAATTTCCGTCTTTACTTCAGCCAGTCTGCTTCTCTTGGGGAATTCACTGAAAGTCTTGACTGGTTTCAGCCTCTCTTATGGAATTTGAACTTGACTATCCCCATAGTTGTGTGAGCCAATTCCTATAAAAACAATCTCATAATATTTACATTATATATATGTATATACATATATATATCCTCTTGTTTCTCTTTCCATACAAAATCTTGGCTAATGCAGAGAGCAAATATGAGCTTGTCATGTAAATAAGGTTAGAAATGGCATTCTAAGTGAAACTGAAAAAATAGATATGAAGGTATAACAATAACAAAGATGATAATAATAAGTGCCATTTATGAAATCTCTTTTGCTCCACTTACTATGATACGTGATTTATATATATCAAGTCTAATATACAAAACAATCATGGGAACAATGCCTATTATTCTCATGGAGTAGAGAAGACAACTGATTTTCAGAGAGGTTGTGAAATTTGCACAAGGTCAAATAGCTCATTACTGGAAAATTCAGGATTTGAATCTAATCCTTAGTAACTAGACCTTTCCATTGCTCCATGCTCTTTCTTTGGAGTTTTGAACAAACTTGGCATATTTATGAGATTGCAGTCTGGGCTTCAATGACAGTAATGGGGATATACACCAGAGCAGTAAAAGTGGGCCACTTTTTGAACACTCTTGACCATTGAAGCAGTTTGTAAGTGGCAGAAATGTCAGTATGCACAGAAACTACAAGTAGGGAGGGTTAAGAGGTAAGTGATATATAGTTCCAGTTAGCAACATGAATGTCTGAAATAAAGCAGCACTATGGGAAGTTGAGAAAGGAAAAGATTTGGAGCAGATTTTGGAATGAAAGAAGAGCAAAAAGAAGTGGGTAGAATTCCAACATTGATGGGACAAGGGAAAAAAAAGAAGAAAATGAAGGAATGTGAGAAAGAGTAGTGAGGATGAGAGGGAAAAGTGATATAATGGAAACCAGGAAAAGAAAATGTTTCAAGATGGGGAGAGTGGTCAATGGTGTTAAAAGATGATCCATTGGATTAAGCGGCTACATGGATAGATGGAAACAAAGAAAATAACCTGATCCCTATTGAGATGATTAGAAAACATAAACCTTAAAGTAATTGCCAAGGACCAAGGGTTGCTAGAAGCCAGACTCAGAATGCCAGTCTTTGAGCAGAAAGCATCACTTTAATGACATCTTGATTTGGAATTTCTCTTAGCCTCAATACTAAGAGAATAAATTCTCATTGTTTAAGCTGACTCATTGCATGACCAAAATAAAGCTAAAATAATGAATAAGAAATAACTTCTGTTGTTTAAAGTTATTGGGATGTGGGTGGTGTTTGTTACTATAGCGTAATACAGCTTACCTGAATGGAAAGAATGTGTATAATTTGTCCAGCGGTGGGAAGATGAGAGAAAGAATTAAGATTTGGTAGAACTCCACCATCACAGAATAAATTTACAAATATTTACAAAGTGCTGGCTTTAGCTTATTGAAGAAGGATGTATCTGAATTAATACCCACATGGAAATGGGAGGGGAAAACACAGACCGACTAAGTTAGCATAAGAGAACAGGACAATGCTGCCTCTCATCATCCACCTTAGGTGGACTTCAAGAAACCCAAATACGACTTGTATTGGAAGAGACTCACCACAAAATTTCTCAAAACCACAAGGGAACAAGAGCTAAATTCTACTTCTTCACAAAGCTCACCATGGAGAAGTGGGAGCCATCTCAGATGCTGTATTATGAATCTAGGATACAAGAGATTTAAGGTCTGCAATTCTTCCAACTACAACAGAATTTTATCAATTATTAAGGATAAATTTTACTCCGTGGTCTCAAAATTAGCAAGAATGATTTTAGCAAACAGCAACACTTTTTTATCACATAGTTTGTTTTGGTTTGCTACAGTTGCTGAAATGCAATATACCAGAAATGAATTGGCTTTTATAAAGGGGATTTATTAAGTTACAATTTTAAGGTCATGAAAATGTCCAAATTAAGTCACCAACAAGAGGATACCTTCTTGGAGGAAAGGCATCCAGCATCAGGAACACCTCTGCCAGCTGGGAAGGAACATGGCTGGCATCTGAGGTCCTTGTGCTTCCAGATTCTGATCCCAGTGGCTATTTCACTAAGCATCTGTGGGCCCTCACTTAGCTTCTCTGGAGCAGACTCTGGATTTCATCTTTTAGCTTCTCCTGGCTCTCTCCAGGTTCTGGCTATTTTTGTGAGCCCTTGCTTAGCACCTGAGGATTTCTGTCTCATGGGAAATCACATCGTGACATCTGCTGTCCTTCTCTCCCACTTTTACCTGACATGGCTGTTTCTGGTGTCCTGGAGCATTTCTTTCTGCATCTCTAATCTGTGCCTGAACTTTCTCCAAGATGTTCCCCTCTTAAAGGACTCCAGTAAGCTAATTAAGTTCCACCTTGAATAGTGGAGTTTATATCTCCATCTAATAAAAAGGTCCCACCCACACTTGGGTGAGTCGACATCTCCATGGAAACAACCTAAACAAAATGTTCCACCCAAACAATAGGTCTGCCCCCACAAGACTGGATTAAGATTAAAATAAATGACTTTCCTGCAGTACATAACAGCTCCAAATCAGCACATGGTTTAAAGTACACCTATTTATTTGGTAATTTTTTAGTTGCATATGGGCACAAATTTACAATTTTGTGAATTTTGAATGCTTATTTATTTATTTATTCAAATCTATTTTCTTCATTTGAGAAGTTGAGGGCATATAGAACAATCATGCATAAAACACAGGATTCCCATATGCCAACCTATTAACACTTTGCATTGTGAAACATTTGTCAAAATTAATGATAATATATATTTTTTTAATTTCACCTGTTTCTCTTTATTTTGTTTTCACAATCACACAGTCACGTTGTGATATTATATTTTTATAGTGGTATAAAAGTAAATTTATTTTTCTAATATATTTACTGAGAAATCTTCACACACTTACAGTCCATTCACAGTATACAACCAATGGCCCACAGTATCATCACATAGTTATGTATTTATCATCATGATTATTTTTAGAACATTTGCATCACTTTGAAAAAAAAGGAATAAAGAGGAAAAATAAACCTCATACATCCCATACCCCCCATACCCCTTACCACTCTCTCTAACTGACCACTAGTATTTTAGTCTGCCCATTTTTTACGCATTAAATATACCTATTATTTATCTATTTATTTTTCCTTATTATTATTTTTTTACTTATCTGCCCATTTCCTGGATAAAAGAAGCATCAGACACAGGTTTTCACAAACACATGATCACATTGTAAAAGCTATATATTTATATAGTCTTCTCCAAGAATCAAGGCTACTGGTATACCATTCAACAGTTTCAGGTACTTCCTTCTAGCCATTCCAATGCACCATAACCTAAAAAAGAATATTTATATAATATATTAGAATAACCTCTAGGATAAATCCTCGACTCTGTTTGAAATCTCTCAGCCATTGAAACTTTATTTTTTTCTCATTTCTTTCTTCCCCTTTTTGGCCAAGAAGGCTTTCTCAATCCTGTGATGTTGGGTCCCAGCTCATCCCAGCAGTCCTGTCCCACATTGCTAGGGAGAATTACACACCTGGGATTCATGTCCCATGTATGGGGAAAGCAGTGAGTTCACCTGCTGAGTTGGTTTAGAGGGAGAGGCCACATCTGAGTGAAAAAAGGGGTTCTCTGGGGGGTGGCTCAGGCATGATTATAAATAGGTTTAGCTTCTCTACTGCAAGAATAAGTTTCACAGTGGTGAACCCCAAGATTGAGGCCTCAGCCTACTGAATCAGTTGTCCCTCCTGCTTGCAAGAGTGTCAGGAATTCCCCAGATGGGTGAGTTGCATATTTCCTCCTTTCTCCCCAATCCCCCTGTGCTAGTTGGAAAGGATGTATGTCCCCTAGAAAAGCTATGTTTTAATCTAAATCCCATTTTGTAAAGGCAGAATAATCCCTATTCAATACTGTATGTTTGAATCTGTAATTAGATCATCTCCCTGGAGATGTAACCCAATCATGAGTGGTTGTTAAACTGGATTAGGTGATGATGACATGTCTACACCCATTTGGGTGGGTCTTGAGAAGTTTCTGGAGTCCTATAAAAGAAGAAACATTTTGGAGAATGAAGGAGATTCAGAGAGAGCAGAGAATGCTGCAGCACCATGAAGCAGAGAGTCCACCAGCCAGTGACCTTTGGAGATGAAGAAGGAAAATGCCTCCCAGGGAGCTTCATGAAACCGGAAGCCAGGAGAGAAAGCTAGCAGATGATGCCATGTTCACCATGTGCCCTTCCAGCTGAGAGAGAAACTGTGACTGTGTTCGCCATGTGCCTTCTCACTTGAGAGAAAAACCCTGAACTTCATTGGTTTTCTTAAACCAAGGTATCTTTCCCTGGATGATGCCTTTGATTGGATATTTCTATAGACTTGTTTTAATTGGGACATTTTCTTGGCCTTAGAACTGTAAATTAGAAACTTACTAAATCCCCCTTTTTAAAAGCCATTCTTTTTCTGATATATTGCATTCTGTAAGCAAGCAAACTAAAACAACCCTCAAAGGGACTTTGCAAATACTTTTTTATTCTCTATTCAAATTACTCTGGAATATATTTGGGCTTCACACTAAACTGTACAAACCAACATGATTTCACACCCTAATTAAAATTCCATGTAATTAGGCGTGTAAATAACCTGACCACACAAGTTAAATTAGATAATGCATTACCCAACTCTCCCTTTAGGTCTCACACAGAGGTTGAAGTTTTAAAATATGGATCATATCATCGTTTATCCTATATTCTGATTTACCTTAGTCCTATCCAGATCAGCTTCATTCATATCTGTAGTCAAAGTCGAATCACTTTTTCTCTTGTTGAAAAAGTGATTAGCAGTTGCTGTATGGGGTAATGCTGGCTTTCATAGCTTCAGAGTTCTAATTGTGAACAGAGTTCTCAGGTGTCACATAAATATCCAAAGTTTCCAGGAATGAACAGGTTATTCACAAACAGCTCAGTATCTCAGAATTTAAAAATAACAGCTACAATTCCAGAACAGATGTGAGAACTATAAGAGCTAATAGTTCTCACAATCTAGGACCCTTTACAGTAGGCCCCAACCTAGTAGCCCATGCTCTCAATTTCATTTCTCTGAGGTTGATTATTATAGTTAGCCCATATGAGTGAGGCACGATAATAATTGTATTTTTTCTCCTGACATTTGATTAAACACACTGTCCTCACAGTTCATTCACTTAGTTCAATGCCTCACAACTTCCATTGTATGTATACACCACAGTTCCCCCTTCCATTTTCAGTTGTTGTGTCCTTAGGTTGCCTCCATCCATTGTGAATCACAAACTATAAACATTAAGGTAGCAAATGTCCATTCCTGTCTCCAATCTCAGTTCCTCCAGGTATATACCTAGCAACATATGGCAACCCCATTTCTCGCCTTTTGTGGAACCACAGCACTGCCCTCCAGAGGGCCTGTGCCTCTCAGCTTCCCTACAACACATTTACTCTAGCACTTGTTTTTCTCTGTTTATTTTTAAAGAGTTTTACTTGCACACATACAATCCAACCTAAATGAATAGACATGACTTTGTCACTATAATCTATATGAAGACATTTCCTTTTCTTCTGCAAAGAATCCATACCTCTTCCCCATATCCCCTCCCCTCCCCCCACATTGACATTTAGTTTTGGCATAAAGCCTTTGTACATTCAGTGGAAGCATATTATCATGTTATGTTGACTACAGACCTTAGCTTGCATTGATTGTATTTTCTCCCTGTATATCATCCCATTTTCAAAATCTTGCAATGTTGACATTCATTTGTTCTCCCCCATGCAAGAATGTTTGTATATTTGTGCAATTAATCACCATCATTGAAATATTCCTAAGTTATACTGCCTCAGTCTTTATCCTCTATCTTTCCTTCTGGTGTCATATGTGTCCCAGCCCATCTCCATCAACCATATTCACATTCTTCTTCATTCAATGTACTTATATTGTTGTTCTGTCATCATATAGTATTGTGCTATCCATTTTGGAATTTTTACAATCAGTCCTGTTGCACATTCTGTATATTCCTTCAGCACCACATGCTTAATCTTACCCTCTTTCTATCTCCTAATAACCTGTGTCCTTAATTTTAACTCTCAAAGTTCACTTGTTTCTGGCTAATTTCACTCAGAATAATGTCCTCTAGGTTCATTCACATTGCTACATGATTCATGACTTGTCTTACAGCTGCATAATATTCCATCTTATGTATATGCCATAGCTTATTTAGCCGCTCATCTATTCATGGACACTTGGGCTGTTTCCATCTCCTGACAATTGTAAATAATGCTGCTATGAACATCGTTGTACAAATGTCCATGTGTGCCCTTATCTTCAGTTCCTTTAAATATATACATAATAATGGTTCAAATGACAATTCTATACTTAACTTTCTGAGGAACCACCAAACTGACATCCAGAGCAGTTGTACCATTTTACATTCCCACCAAGAGCGGATAAATGTGTCTCTTTCTCCTCATCCTCTCCAGCACTTGTCATTTTTTGCTTTTTTGATAATGACCATTTTCATAGGTGTGAGATGACATCTCATTGTGGTTTTGATTTGTAGTTCACTAATAGTCAGTAAAGTTGAGCATCTTTTCATGTCCTTTTAGCCATTTGTATTTCTTCTCTGGAAAAGTGTCTGTTAATGTCTTTTGACCATTAACAGAGGTGCATGGTCTGGGAATCAAACCCAGGTTTCCTACATGGAAGGCAAGCATTCTACCACTTTTGCCCATTTTATAATTATATAGTTTGTCTTTTTGTTGTTGAGTTGTAGAATCTCTTTATATATTCTGGATATTAAACTCATATCTGATATATGATTTCTAAATATTGCTTCTCATTGCACAGGCTGCCTTTTACTTTCCTTACAAAGTTCTTTGATGCACAAAAGTGTTTACTTTTGAGATGATTCCATTTATTTGTTTCATTGTTCCTGCTTTGATGATAAGGTCTAGGAAACCACCTCTTATAGCAAGATTTATAAGATATTTTCTTCTAAAAGTTTATGGACTTAGCTCTAATGTTTAGGTATTTGATCCATTTTGAGTTAATTTTTGTGAACAGTGTGAGATATGGATCCTCTTTCATTATTCTGTATATGGATATCCAGTTCTCCAAATACTATTTATTGAAGAGGCTCTCCCAGTTGGGTTGACTTGACAACTCTATCAAAGATCAATGGTTCATACATGAAAGGGTGTATTCTGAACATTAAATTTGATTCCATTGGTCAGTATGTGTATCTTTATGTCAGTACCATGCTGTTTTGACCACAGTAGCTTTGTCATTTGCTTAAAGTCAGGTAGTATAAAACCTCCCACTTCATTTTTCTTTCTCAAGATATTTTTAGCTATTTGGGGCACCCTGACCTTCCAAGTAAATTTGGTTATTGGTTCCTCTATTTCTGCAAAGTAAGTTGTTGGTATTTTGATGGGTATTGCATCGAATCTATAAATCAAGGTGGGTAAAACTGACATCTTAACTATATTTAGTCTTCCAATCCATGAATGCAATATGGATTGCCATATTTTGTTGCCATTGTAAATGGATGTTTTTCTTTATTTCCTCTTCAGATTGCTCATTACTAGTGTATAGAAACACTACTGATCTTTGGGTGTTAATCTTCTATACTGCCACTTTGTTGTACTCATTTATTAGCTCTAGTAGCTTTACTGTAGATTTTTTAGGATTTTTGACATATAGTATCATATTGTATACAAACTGTGAGTGTTTTTCTTTTTCCTTTCTAATTTGGATGCCTTTTACTTGTTTTTATTGTCTAAGTGCTCTCACTAGAACTTCCAGCACAATGTTGGATAATAATGGTGTGACAGTGGGCATCTTTGTCTTCTTCTTGACCTTAAAGGTTAAGCTTTCAGTCTTTCCCCATTGAGTATGATGTTAGCTGTGGATTTTCCATGTATTTCCTTTATCATGTTGAGGAAGTTCCCTTCTACTCCTATCCCTTGAAGTGTTTTCATCAGGAAAGAATGTTGAATTTTGTCAGATGCCTTTTCTGTATCAATTGTGATGATCATATGGTTTCCCCACTATGACTTATTGATATGGTATATTACATTAATTGGTTTTCTTGTGTGGAACAAGCCTTGCATACCTGGAATAAATCCCACTTGGTCATGGTGTATAATTCCTTTAATGTGTTGCTGGGTTGATTTGCAAGTATTTTGTTGAGAATTTTTGCATCTATATTCATTAAAGAGATTGGTCTGTAATTTTCTTTTCTTATAGTGTCTTTGTCTGACTTTGGTATTAGAGTGAGGTTGACTTCATAGAATGAGTTACATAGCTTTCCCTCCTCTTCAGTTTTTTTGAACAATTTGAACAGGATTGGTACTAATTCTTTTTGAATGCTTGGTAGAATTCACATGTGAAACCATCTGGTCCCAAATTTTTCTTTTTTGGGAACTTCTTGATGACTGTTCAATCTCTTTACTTGTCACTGGTATGTTGAGGCCATCTATTTCTTCTCAAGTTAATGTTGGTTATTCATGCCTTCCTAGAAAGCTATTTCATCTACATTGTCTAGTTTATTAGAAATTGCTCATAGTATCCTCTCATTACCTCCTTTATTTCTATGAGGTCAGTGATTATGTCTCCATTTCCATTTCTGATTTTATTTATTTTCATCCTCCCTCTCTCTCTCTCTTTTATCAGCATAGCTAAGGGTACATTGATTTTATTGATTTTCTCAAAGAACCAATTTCTGGTTTCATTGATTTTTTTCTTGATTGTTTTCATATTCTCAATTTCATTTCTTTCTGCTCTAATCTTCATTTTTTCTCTCCTTTTGTTTGCCTTGCAGTTAGTTTGCTGTTTTTTCTCTAGGTCTTCCAGGTAAACAGTTAATTCCTTGATTTTTGCTCTTTCTTCTTTTTTTAATATAGGCATTTAAGGCAATAAATTTCCTTCTCAGCACCACCTTTGCTGTATCCTATAAATTTTGATGTGTTTTTGTTTTCATTTGCCTCAAAATAGTTACTGATTTCTCTTGTAATTTTTTCCTTGTGCGACTGATTGTTTAAGAGTGTGCTGTTTAGTCTCCATATACTTGTGAATTTTCTGGCCCTTTGCCTGTTATTGATTTCCAACTTCATTTCATTATGATCTGAGAAAGTGTTTGTATAATTTCCATCTTTTAAAACTTATAGAGACTTGCTTTTTGACCCAGCATATGGTCTATCCTTGAGGATGATCCATTAGCACTTGAGAAAAATATATATCCTGCTGATGTGGCATGTAATGTTCTGTAAGTGACTTTACAGATACTTACAGAACATTACATGTAAGTAAAATCACTTACAGAACATTACATTTAGTATTGTTCAAATCTCTGTTTCCTTATTGATTGTATGTCTAGATGTTCTATCCATTGATGAAAGCAGAGAATTGAAGTTTCCAACTATATGATAGAGGTGTCTACTTTTCCCTTCAGTGTTGTCAGTATTTGCCACATGTATTTTGGAGCACTCTGGCTCAATGCATAAATATTTATGGTTGCTATGTCTTCTTGTTGAATTGTTCCCTTTGTTAATACATAGTGTCTTTCTTGTCTCTTTTAATTGCTTACATTTGAAGTCTAATTTGTCAGATATTTGTATACCTACTCCTTCTCTTTTCTGATTGTTGTTTGCATGAAATGTCTTTTCCCAACCTTCCACCTTCTACTTGTTTTGTCCTTGAGTCTAAGGTAAGTCTCCTATAGATGCATATAGATGGATCCTTCTTTTTAATACATTCTGCCAGTCTGTCTTTTGATTGTGGAGTTTAATCAATTAACATTTAGTGTTATTACTGCAAAGTACTTGCTTCTACCATTTTGTGTTTTGCATTTTATGTCATATCTATTTTTTTTCTCTTTTTACCTTTACTGAGACTGAGAGTCTTCATTTCTACACTGTTCTCCAGACCTCTCTCTCCTGTCTTTTCCTATCTGTCTGTAGGGATCCGTTTAGTATTTCTTGTAGAGCTGGACACTTAGCCACAATTTCTCTCAATGACTGTCTTTGGTAGTTAGGTTCAGGTGTCAACTTGGTCAGGTGAATGTGCCTAGTTCTGTTGCTGCGGACATGTGCCAATGGTACATGAACCTCATTTGTTGCTCATTACAACTGCAGTTGGCTAAGAGGCATGCCTGCTGTAATGAATGATGTTTGATTTAATTGGTTGGTGCTTAAATGAGAGAGCTCAACATAGTAAAGCCCAAGCAGCTCAGCATACCTCATCTCAGCACTCGCAGCTCAGCCTAGGCCTTTGGAGATGCAGAAAGAAATCACCCTGGGGAAAGTTGTTGGAACCCAGAGGCCTGGAGAGAAGGCCAGCAGAGACCATCCTGTGCCTTCCCACATAAGAAAGAACCTCAGTTGAAAGTTAGCTGCCTTTCCTTGAAGAACTAACAAAATAAATCCCCTTTTATTAAAAGCCAATCTGCCTCTGGTGTATTGCATTCTGGCAGCTAGCAAACTAGAACAGATTTGGTACCGAGAGTGGGGTGCTACTGCAGTTTGCAAATACCAGATATGTTAGAACAGTTTTTTGGATGGCTAAGGGGAAAATTTTGGAGGAACTGTGAAGAGAATGATGGAGAAGTCCTGGAGTGCATGAAGAGACAGTTGGTGTAAACAGAATCACTGCCAATCTGGACAAAGGGGGACACAAAAGGGACAAATTGGAGTTTTCAGAGTGAGAATCATGGGAGCTTGGGTTTGAAGCCAAGAAACCTCAGCTAGGAGAGTGGACCCATCCATATACATGGAGAGGGTAAGTTTCCCTTGAGGGCAGAGGATGAGTCTCCCATCTCATTGCAGTGGAAGAGTTGTGCAGCCTCAGGCCTTGGAAAAGGTATAGCATGCTCCTTGGGGACTGGGGAGAACCTGGCTCTCACCACATGTAGGGGTTGAGCATGTGCTCTGGAAATGGCAGAGAGCCCAGGGGTGGCCCTGATCCCTGGAGAGAGTGGAGCTGAGAAAAAGGTGGTCTTCTCAATGTTCCCTGAGGTTGATTTGGAAAGAGGTGAGCCACTGCATAGGCCCTTGGAAAGGGTGGGGCTGCCACTTTCTAAAGCTAAAGGAAAAATGACTTTCGGACTTTGAAATCCAATGGTGTTTGCCCTGCAGTTTTCCTTCCAATTTTGCCCTATGGATCCTGTGACTGTCTCTCCTTTGCATATTGGCACCAGATAACTTGTTTCTGAGATTTGTAGGTCCATGGCCAGCAGAGAATTTGTGCCACTTTAATATTGTTTAAGGTGATGTATATAGTTGCCAAGTTGACAAGGGGTGGACATGTGATAGTTAGGTTCAGGAGTCAACTTGGCCAGGTGAATGTGCCTAGTTCTTTTGCTGTGAACATGTGCCAATGGTACATGAACCTCATCTGTTGCTCATTACATCTACAGTTGGCTAAGAGGCGTGCCTGCTGTAATGAATAATGTTTGATTTAATTGGCTGGTGCTTAAATGAGAGATCTCAATGTAGCACAGCCCAAGCAGCTCAGCATACCTCATCTCAGCACTCGCAGTTCAGCCCAGGCCTTTGGAGATGCAGAAAGGAATCACCTTGGGGAAAGTTGTTGGAACCCAGAAACCTGGAGTGAAGGCCAGCAGAGACCATCCTTTGCCTTCCCACGTAAGAAAGAACCTCAGGTGAAAGTTAGCTGCCTTTCCTTGAAGAACTAACAAAATAAATCCCCTTTTATTAAAAGCCAATCTGCCTCTGGTGTGTTGAATTCCAGCAGCTAGCAAACTAGAACACTGTCTGAATACATTTTAATCTCCTCTTATTTTTGAAGAACAGCTTTGATGAGTATAAATTCTTGGTTTCAGTTTTTCTCCTTCAAAATCTTAAATATATCTTACCACTGCCTTCGCACCTCAATGGTTTCTGCTGAGAAATCCATACATCATCTTGTCAAGCTTCCCTTGCATGTGATGGACTGCTTTTCTCCTGCTGCTTTCAAAATTCTTTCTTTGTTTTTGACATTTGACACTCTGATTAACAAGTTTCTGGGAGTAAGTCTATTTGGATCTATTCTGTTTGGGGGATATACTGCAATTCTTGCATCTGTAATTTTATGTCTTTCATAAGAGATGGGAAATTTTCAGTGATTATTTCCTCCATTAGTCTTTCAGCTTCTTTCCCCTTCTCTTCTCCTTCTGGGACAATCAAAACACATATATTCATGTTTTCACTCAATTGCCTGAGATCCAGCTCATATTTTTACATTCTTTTTTCTATATTTTCTTTTGTGTGTTAAATTTCATATATCATGTCCTCTAGTCCACTAATCCTTTCTTCTGCTTCTTCAAATCTATTGTTGTAGGCTTCCATTGTTCTGTCATCTCTTCTATTGTGCCTTTAATTCCCATAGGTACTGCAATTTGTTTTTTCAAATTTTTGAGTTATTCTTTAAGTTCATCCACTATCTTCTGTATCTTCTCCCTCAACTCACTGATTTAATTTTTGATGAGGTTTTGCATATCTGTTTGAACATCCAGAATTATTGCTTCAACTCCTGTATCTCATTTG
This sequence comes from Myrmecophaga tridactyla, assembly GCA_004026745.1. Taxonomy (NCBI): domain Eukaryota; kingdom Metazoa; phylum Chordata; class Mammalia; order Pilosa; family Myrmecophagidae; genus Myrmecophaga; species Myrmecophaga tridactyla. The sequence goes on from PVIY010026088.1 coordinate 24,454, forward strand.
AACTTATGTTTTTTTTTCCTTTGACTGGGCCATATCCTTGATTTTCTTGGTATGACTCATTATTTTTTGCTGGCATCCAAACATTTGATTTCTTTAATTAGCTTATTCTAGAGGTTGTTTTTGTTCTTTTATCTAGGGTTTTCTTGTTGGATGCTTTTGTTCTCTACGTGTTCTTTGGAATTCAATTAAACTTATTCTAGACCTCCAGCATAGGTTCTGTTTAAGTGATCAGAATTGTTCAGTTCTTGTTTTTTCTGCTTCTTCCCTTGCCTACGTGGAGGCTTTTTCTTTTGAGGAGGGTCTCCTTGAATATAATTGACCCAGTCAGATTTTCCCAGACCAGATTGTATCTCAGGAGGTGAAAGTAGCCAGGTCATGTTTCCTTGTAGGTGAGACCCAGCAGGTTGTCTGACTTCCCTATGAAGCCACTAGACTCTGTTTTCCTATCCCACCCAGCATGTTATGCTTGTCTGTCTGCAGCTTCCCACCAGGGCAAAGGATACAGCACCTTTAATTTCAGCAGCCTCTCCCAGCCAGGGGCATGGTTCAGAGGGATGCTGAGGTATTTGGCAGGCTTTGTTTGCCTCTGTTTTCTAGTCCTTTGGCCTGAATTTCCTGAAGGAGGGCCTCCACTTGAACTGGGCCCTGCCCTCTTTTTCTTGGAGAGATAACCCCTTTAGGGAATTAACCCCTTTTACCTGACTAGTTACTTTGTCTCTCAGACATGTCTTAATTATGCCCTTTCCTGTGGCAGTTCTGGAGCCTGAGAGTACTTAAAGTTCTATCTAATTAGCTGTTAAGAATTTGAAGAAAGAGTCTTTTCAGAACGACACCCCTACTCCCTGGGTTTAACAAACAAGAGCTGGAGTTGATACATGGCTCTATGTGTTCCCAGACTCTATGTGCCATCTTTCCTTGGGGGCCAGCCCTTTTCCAATATTTTATACTCTCCAACTCAAAAAATCTGTTTTTTTTCCCCATAAGCCCCACCCCCTCTCTGAGGCGTGAAAACTTGTTCCTTTAGTGCTTACTCCAGGTTTTACCTGTGTTGGAGCCTGTTTTCAGTAGTCAGAATTTGTTAATTCTGTACCTGGAGCTTGGTTTAGTAACCTAACTACTAGTAAGTCTCTTTCCTTCCCCATCAGGGAAACTGCCTACCCTGCCCATGGGGGAGGGGCACAGGCCTCCACAGCTTGGGAGACTTACAGCTCTGTGTGGGATTTCAGCTGTTCATTCCAGACTGGTGCTCTCTGTGTGTCTGGTCACTGATGTCCCCCAGTAGTTGTTCCATGCAGTTCCTGGCTATTTATTAACTGCTCTGAAGGATGAATTGTATTTCATGCTTCATTACACCACCATCTTGCCCTGCCTCTTAACTTATTATTATTACTGTTTTTTGCATGGGCAGGCACCAGGAATTGAACTCAGGTCTCCAGCATGGCAGGCAAGAACTCTGCCTGCTGAATCACCATGGCCCACCCTCCTAACTTATGTTTAAACCCCTAGAATAAATTGTGAATTTAAGAAATTCTATAGTAATGTTAAAGGGAGTTAATAAATGTAGTCTTAAGGAAGAATGCAGTAAATGTCCAGCAACAGGTATTAGCTAAATAAATTATGGCATATTTAGTTATTATACAGTGATAAAAATGATTCCAATATTTATGTACATTCAAAAATCTTCTCTATATAAGATATTTGCAGTGGTTTCCTCCAGAGGTGAGTCTGCAAATTGTTTGTTTTCTCATTTGTTTATCGTCTAGATTTGGATTGCCTACGTAAAACCCATTTTTATAAGAGATAGGTAGGATAACGTGGACTATCAATGGTGTTTTCATCAGAGGAAACTGTTTACTATTTTAGAATAATTGAGTGTGTGGTGGCCTCCTTTCTCTAAGAGTCTGTGGGCCATTTCTTAGCTTCTCTGGGGGCAAACTCTGTATTTAATTTCTTAGCTTAGCATCTCCAAACATCTGTGTCTGTGTTGGCTCTCCAAGCATCTGAACTCTCTTCTCTCATGTTGTCTCCTTTAAGGACTCCAGTAAACTAAGACCCCACATTGAATGGATGGGGTCCATTCTCCAGCTAATCAAAAGATCTCACCCACAATTGGGTGGGTCACATCTCCATGTAAACAACCAAATCAAAAGATCCCACCCTAAAATAGGTCTGTGCCTACAAGGTTGGATTAGGATGAAAAGATAATGGCTTTTCTGAGGTACACAATAGTTTCAAACCAAAACATTCCACCTCTGGACCCCCAAAAGACACATTCCTTCCATATACAAAATACATTTATTCACCACAATAACACAAAAGCCTGAAGCCATTTCAGTAACAATACAAATATAATATCAACTCAAAAATAGTACAAAATGACATCAAAGTCAGTTATAGGCATGATGTGTCCTAAGGCAAAATTCTCCTTTGGCAAAATCTGTGAAACTCAGAACAAATTATCTGTTTCCAATGTACAAAGGAGAGACAGTCATAGGGTACATGTTCCCATTTACATAGTGTAATATTGGAAGAAAACGGGGTCAAAAGTCCCAAGCAGTTCCTAGGACCTGCAGGGCAAACTTCATTAGATTTCTAAGTCTGAGAATCATTTATCCTTGCCACTTGAGAAAGCAGCAGTCTACCTTTTCCAAGGGCTTACACAGCAGCCCTGTTTTCTCCAAACACTGGGAGGTGGGTTGCAACACTCTGGAGCAATGTGGAGACTACCTTATTCTCAGCTCCATCTCCAAGCATCTGGGCAGCACTTGAACAGTCTACCATCTCCAGGGCACATGCTTAACTCCATCAGAACAGTGGGGTGGCAGCCAGCAGGCTTTCCCCATCCCTGGAGAATATGCTTCACCCTCTCTGAGGCCTGAGGGGACAATTTTCCAAGCAATGAAGCGGAACACCAACCATCTGCTTCCAGGGCAAACTCCATTAGATTTTAAGGTATGAGAATCATTTATAGAATGATGTTTTTCACTCATGGCTTGAGAGAGTAGCAGTCCCATCCTTTCCAAGGGTTTACACAGTGGGCATTCTCTTTTCAAATACTAAGGTGAGGGTTACAACATAGCTGAACACTGGGGAGACCACCTTTGTATTGGTTTGTTAAATGGGGCAGAATGCAATATACCAGAAATGGAATGGCATTTTGGGGGGGGGGGGGCGGGGTGGTGTATGGTCCAGGAATCGAACCCAGGTCTCTTGCATGGAAGGCAACCACCCGTGCACCCCTAGAATAGCTTTTAAAAGGAGAATTTATTAAGTTACAAGTTTACAATTCTAAAGCCATAAAAATGTCCAAACTAAGGCATCCAGAGAAAGATACCTTGACTCAAGAAAAGCCAATGTCTGTCACATAGGAGGGCATGTGGCTGGCATCTGCTGGTCCTTGTTCCCAGTTCTGTTGCTTCCAATTTCTGATGCCAGTGGTTTCCTCTCTAAGCATCTACAGGCCTTCACTTAGCTCCTGTACAACAGAACTCTGAGTTCTAACTTGCTTAGCATCCCATGGGAAGGCACATGGAGATGTCTGCTGGTCTTGTGTTGGCTCTGAAGCAACTTTTCTCCAGGCTTTGGCATTTGAGGTTGCTCCAATATGTTTGCTCTTTTAAAGGACTCTAGTAAACAAATCAAGATCCTCCTTGAATAGATGGAGTCACATCTCCATCTAATCAAAATCCCACACCCACAAATGGCTATGTCACATCTCCATGGTAGTAATTTTATCAAAAGTTCACACCTATTGACTGGGTCAATCTCTCTGGAAACAGTCCAATCAAAGTTTCCACCCTGCTATATTGATTCAGTTTTAAAAGAAACATGGCTACCCTGACGAGATAGGTTCAGGGAAAAGGACATGGCTTTTCTGGGGTATATACAGCTTCAACAACCTTGTTCTTGGTTCCACTGTCTCCAATCATCAGGGCAGCACCCAGACTCTTTACCATTTCTGGAGCACACACTCAACCCCTTCAGAACAATGGGGTGGTTGACAGACTCCCTCCAGTCTCCAGGGAACCTGCTCTATCCTCTGTGAGGCTTGGGGCACCAGAACACTTCCTGAACATCAAGGTGGAAGGCACATCCTCCATCTTCAGGTCAAACTCTCTCCACCAGTATGGACGGTTACACTCTCCTGGCCCGATATTTCTTGGCTCAGACTTTAACTTCCATTGTTCTGCCTTTGGAGTAATTTTTCCTTCACTCTGTCCCTTTTTGTCCCTTTTAGTCCCTATGGCAGTGGTTCCATTCATACAAATCTCACAAGAAACTTATCAGTTTGGCATGCAGTATACAGGGTCAAACCCATTATACAATAGGACTTTCCACAAATCCTATCTGGATAACTTCATCTCCAATCCTGGCTTTTTCTGAAATGGCTGACTGGGTCCATGTTTGGTTAAATCTTCATGTGGGATAATATTCTCTGGGGTGTCATTTTCCAAAAGCTTAGAATTTTCCAAACTATCAGTTTCTGGTTTCTTTGTACTGAAGCACTGAGTTCTCAGCTTATCCCTTTCCTGTCACATTTTACTATAAGCTGCAAGAAGAAGCCAGGTTGCATTTTCCACTTTTAATCTGGAAATTTCCTCAGCTAGATATCTGTTGTAGTTTGCTAGCTGCTGGAATGCAACACACCAGAGACAGATTGGCTTTCAATAAAAGGGGATTTATTTAGTTAATGTATAGTTCTTCAGAGGAAAGGCAGCTAATTTTCAACTGAAGTTCTTTCTTATGTGGGAAGGCAAAAGGCAATCTCTGCTGGCCTTCTCTCCAGGCCTTTGGGTCCAACAACTTTCCCTGGGGTGATTCCTTTCCACATGTCCAAAGGCCTGGGCTGAGCTGTGAGTGCCGAGATGCAGTATGCTGACCTGCTTGGCTGTGCTACGTTGAGCTCTCTCATTTAAGCACCAGCCAATTAAATCAAACATCATTCATTGCAGCAGGCACGCCTCCTAGCTGACTGCAGATTTAATGAGCAACAGATGAGGTTCACGTACCATTGGCTCATGTCGACAGTGACAGAACTAGGCAACTTCACCTGGCCAAGTTGACACCTGAACCTAACTACCACAATATCCTAATTCATCACCTTCAAATTTTACCTCCCACCCAACACCAGTACTCAATTTTGCCAAATTCTCTACCACTTTAAAACAAGGATCACCTTGCTTCTAGTTTGCAATGACATATTCATCATTTTCGTCTAAGGAAATGTTGATATTTTTACTAACAGTCTCTTCAAAGCAATCCAGGCCTTTTCTATCAAGCTCCCCACAATTCCTCCAGAAACCTCCTGTTTTCCATTTAAAAAGTTATTTAACATGTTTGGTATTTGCAAATGCAGCAGCACCTCCAACTTTCAGTGCCACAAATTGGTTTTGTTTTGCTAAAACTTCCAGAATCCAGAATGCAATATACCAGAAATAGAATGGCTTTATAAAAGGGATTTATTAAGATACAAGTTACAAATCTAATGCTGTGAAAATGTTAAAATCAAGGCATTAAAAAGAGGATACCTTCTTGGAGGAAAGGTAGCATCGAGGTTCCTCTGTAATATGGGAAGGCACATGGCTACATCTGCTGGCCTTTTGTTCCTGGGTTTTGTGGCTTTCAGATCCTGATTCCCATGGCCTCCTCTCTCTAAGAGTTTGTGGGTCCTTTCTTAGCTTTTCCAGGGCAAACTCTGTATTTCATTTCTACGCTTAGCATCTCCAAATGTCTGTGTCCTTGTCTGTGTTGGCTATCTAAGCATCTGAACTCTCTTCTCTCTGTGTTGGCTCCTTTAATTATTCCAGTAAACTAATTAAGATTCACCTTAAATGGGTGGAGTCACATCTCCATCTAATCAAAAATCCCACTCATGACATCCAGAGGTTAAAGTCTTTCTGGCAACATGGGAGCTGACTCCCAGGGATGAATCCAGATCTGGCACTGTGGGATCAACAATTCCATCCTCACCAAAAGGGGGGAAAGAAGTTTAATTAATAAAGTGTCAGTGGCAGAGAGAGTTCAAATAGAGTCAAGAGCAAGAGGGGGTTGCTCTTATGCAAGCTTCAGGTAGACCTTGCTATCTATCATAACCTACGAACCCCCAACCAGGACTCCAGCCAATCTTTAAGAATACCTAGGGCAATATATAAGATATCATGAGGGTTCTGGGCACTAGAGTAACTTTCCAGAAACCTATAACCTCCAGATGGGTCCCTGGTCCAGATAAGTCCTGAAACCTAGCCCAGCCTCTCCAGAACATCACATAGTTCCATCTCCCTACCCCATAATTGTGACAGATCCTTCGAAAATCAAAAATTTAGAATTGCCATAGCCCAAACAACCCTAATGAGAGGTATGCAAAGATCAAAGGTGATGGTGGAATTATACATAGAAGATGGGATTTTACAAATGAATATGAATACAGAATCATTAAATTGATATCTCTTTTAGGCTTCAGTATTTTAGAGCAGCTAGAAATAAAAACCTAAAATTGTGAAATTGTGACCCATGTCAAAGTCTGAAACATGTTCTACAACTAATTGTGGTGTTATGCTTGGAAATGTATAGCTTTTTTGTATATATGTTATTTTTCACAAAAAAGAAGGAACAAAGTCAATTGTGATGATAAAAAAGTATTTAAGCCCTCTAGCCTTATATTCTGGAGCAGCTAGAAGGAAAAATATGAAAGGATCATATGGTACTCCATAACAAACTCTGGGATCTGTCCTGTAGCCACTTGTTGAAAAGTGCTTTGAAGTCTAATGCTTTTTTGTTTCTTTGCTTTGCATATGTGTTATACTATACCATAAAAGAGGTTAAAAAAAAGTCCTGCCCACAATTGGTTGGGCCACATCTCCATTGAAGCTTCCTAATCAAAAGATGCCACTCAACAAAATATCTGCCCCACAAAATTGGATTAGGATTAAAAGAACATGGCATTTCTGGGGTACATAACAGTTTCAAACCAAGACAATAGTGTCAAAAGGAATTCATGAGTTTCGAGTCAAAAAACCAAATGGTCAATTTTCTACTGCCATAAAAATGTATTTAAGTATGATTTATATAGATTTTAATGTATATTTAATTGATACACATTTAATATATGTACATGTTATTTCTATTGAATATACATGTATATAAACATCTATGAGTATGAATATAAGGAAATATTATATTAAGTATGTTAAACAAATGTTTATAGATTTCATATTAAAATGTATTATTTAATCATGTTGGATCACAACTAACCTAAAGCAATGTTTTAATATTTGGCAGGCACCCAAGAAATATCTGTTGAATATGTAACTGGCTGATTGGATTAGTCAATAAACTTCAAGAACTAATGATTTAATTCTGAATTAATTCACATATATGAAAAGTCTGCATTTCAAATTTATTTGAAGGTGTTTAAAAGAAAAAACTATTGTTGCTTATGAACCATTGTTAAAACAACATGAAAGTATTACCAATATATTATAGTAAAGGTGGGTGTTTCCCTTTAATTTTAAAAACTGTAAGGACAGGCCTTCAAAAGGGAGATCTACAAAAAAGCAGAAAAAAAGAAAAGAAAGTATGTTATTTGACAAGATTGAAATAGCTGGGGTGCATCTAGCATCAACTTTAAAAAACAAAATCCTTACTATTTTTAGAGATGGGCCCTAAAATACTGCTCATTGAATATAATTTATCTGGTGCCATATCTTAAAAAAAGTGACTATTGCAATATGTAACCACAATTCCAACTGAAGAATGAAAATACAGAATCTACATTTTTTGATACTGTCCACACAATAAATAACCTCTATGTGATTAAAAATGCATATTTTTACCTATTGGGAATTGCTGGTTCTCTTTTTTGGGATTCTCTATTTCACAAATTAAATATAAAAAAAAAAACCTTGCTTACCTAAACAGAATCTTTAATTAGCCACATTTTTTTTTACCTCCCCCATTTAGGTCAGAGAAATGTGCAGAATGAAAACAAACTGATATTTGTACCTTTTATTTTTAACCAGAACTTTAGCATCTCTCCCAAAGTCAGTGCATGTTTGAATCAAGCCTTTAGGCACTCCCTAACCACAATAATGTTTCAATGTGCAGTGTTAACTGAATTTTGTTTGCATAACCCTGGATTCTGTAGAATCAAGGAAAAATTAATTCATGTCATTGTGCCCTGTTTATTAAAACAAGAAAATGAATTTTTATATCTTATTAAGATTTGTAGCAGCAAACATTTTAGCATTATTTTTCTTCATCAACTAATAAGAAAATGGCAAAACCCAAGAAATCCCATTCCCTGGCCATTCCCATTATATTGAGAATATTTTTTACAATTCAAATCTCAGCATTAAAGTTTAACTCTTCCTGTTAGTGTTTCTTTCCTGAACACCATATGCTGCTGCTTAATTCCATCAACAGACTAGTCTAGATTTTCTTCTGAAAGTGGCACTGAGTAAACAGAGATCATGGTAAATCCTCTTGGACCGTGTTCTGAAACAGCTCTCAAAATCATAAAAATCATCAACCATACATAAGAAATGAAATGAACATTTATGCAAGGAAGCACTTGTTTTCTTTTTTCAGAAAACTGCATTTTGTAGGATTAAGATAAAAGAGATGACACTATCAATGAGGATTTTTGTTTTGGCAGTTATGTTTACTTTCTTATGAGCTGCATAGTGAAGGTAAACAATTTTCCATTTAGCTGAGTACATTTCCAAATGGTCATAAAGCATAGAATAGAAAATAACTTTAGCAATTATGTAGTTCTAAAAAACTCAAATAGATTGATACTGGCAGCATTTGGCAATTAGTAATTTAGAATGAAAAACATACCAAGGTATTTTTCTGAAAAACAAACTTCAATTGCATCACTAATACAGCAATCCCGTGATCTAGCAATGATTAATCAGTAAAATTCTCCACAAACAAATGAACTAGCATAGTATGTCAGACTAGCTTTAAATAAAAGATTACAGATTCTATAGTAAAATGACCATTATCCTATTCAAAAACCTAAAAGTGATACCTGACTCTTCTCTTTCTCTCTCCCACACATCACAAATACCTGATGATTTTATCCCCTAAATACTTCTCCAATTCATCATATTTTCTATTCCATCCACTTCTCTCTATCTCAGTCAACACTAACCTAGTTCATCTTTCCTGACACCCATCCTTGCTCTGCTGAAATAGACAATTCATAGTTTTACATAAATCTACTCTTGCCTACTGCCAGTCAGTCCTCCTGAATGCATCTGTAATCATCTGTAAAAACTGATAACTACATTAAGATCTATCCCAGCCTGACTCCCACCCCCACCTTAATTATATTGTTCCAATGGCTTCCTGTTGCATTGTCAAGTAGGATAAGCATTTTTAGCATGGCCTATGAAGACTGTTACTTCTAAAGCTTCATCTTCTTTTCCTTCCTCTCTATGTTCCAGTCATGTTCGTGCATTTCTGGTGCCTTTTATGTTTTCTATGCCTGTTACATTAAAAGCTTTTTTCATGGTTGTTCTCCCTGCTGGAGTTCAATTTCCATCTCCCCTTATCTAAATAACCCCTACTCAGTTGTCATTTATCAGCTCAAACATCACCTCCTCGCTTTCCTCATTTTCCTAAGTCAGGTTCTTTTATTCATAATACCATGCATCTCCCATTAATGACACTCATCACAACTGCAATTTAATATTTAATTGTAAAATTATTTGGTTACTATCTCACTCACTATTAGAAAAACTGCCATAAGGACAAGGACCATTGTGTCACCACTGAGTCTTTGATTTGTACCCACAGTTATTCAGTTAATATTTGTTGAAGAAATGAAAAGTCTACATCTTGATACAGATTCAAAACATTTTGAAATTCTTTCTTTGGGATTATCTATTGAATGTGCATATTCATATGAATTTCTCATTCATTAATCTGCCCTCTCTAGAAAAATACAACACATTATGCTGTTATAAAATCAGAAATACACATATTAATATTTACATATATTTGTCAAAGCTAAGATCTATTTGCTAAATTAAGTTTTAATGTGAAAAATAACTTTTATTATGATTTTAAACAAGATTTATTTTGTCAATAGCTTCTTGTTTTGTTTAGAAGACAATAGACTAAGATTTACTGAGTTTTTACTAAGTATTAGACACCACACTGGCTTCACATATTTTCTCACTTTTAATCATGTGACATAGATAGAATTTTTCCATTTTCATAGATTAAAAAACTAAAGATCAAAGAATTTAGATGTCTTACTCAGAGTCACATGACTAGTAAGTGCTAATTCAAATTACTAATTATAATTATATAATTCTAAAATTCTTGTTCTGAAAAAAAAATAGGATTTCCCCATGAGACACAATTAAAAAGACTCTGAACCGACAAGATTTACAGGACCAGATTTCTCACAGTGTTCTCAAATATATATTACCTTTCCCTTGGGTCATTACATCTTGCAAAATATATCAAGTGATTAGATCAAATTTGGAGACATAAGACCTGGTTATAGTATGCAAATTGAAGGAGTAAGAATGGCCATCAAATTTTGGTTTATAAGTAACACCCTCACTGTGATCTATATTCCTATTCATTAACATATGGTTTAAATTTTGGCTTCCTAGTAAGTTTTAGGCAAAGTACATTCAAACACTTTAAAATGAAAATAACTGCCTTCCATATTCAAATATTTCAATAGGAAGAAAAGTATTTTGATGAGACCCAACAGAAGCAAATTGACTGAATTTTCTGTTTTCATAAGCTATGGTACTTTTATGTATACATGTGCTTAGGGCTAGGGTGATTTTGAAAGAAAACTGGCACTTTCTTGCTGCTACTATGTTTTTGGCAGTAACAAAAACTGAATTATATAAGAAATAGATTAATAACAAAATTCTGTTGTGTATTTGAACATTTTACCACTTCTATTACTGAAAAAATTTAATAACTTCAGAAATAAGGTAGCAAGTTGGTTTGATTAAGAGCAAAAGAACAACTTAAGATTTGTTTTGAGGTGTTTGGCAGATCTAGTCCTGTACAACTTCAAAATTATTTAGAAAAGTTTTACTTTCTCTGATGCTTATGAAGTCAAAAGGCATGCCCAGTACTAAAGGGAAAAGTCACTCAGCAGGTAATGCAACATTTTCACATTTTAAAAACCACCAACATTTTCACATTTTAAAAATGATAAAGTGTTTGTACATTAGGGGAATACTAAGCCATGGTATATCATCAATAGAAAATGGTAACTTTCAAGTTGAAAGTTAAACATTTTCCTTCATTCTTCTTTTTTTTAACTATGAAAGATGAGAAGATATAAGTTGTATTTATAGAAAGATTATAGTAAATAGATTCTAGGTAAATCCACTTCAGTAATGGCAGTGTGAGGGATTCCATGGACTCTCTCCCCAGAAAAACTATCCAAA